>OY986985.1:1643992-1926207 GCA_963920545.1 Lepidium didymum | reverse complement strand
TTGTGAGAAGATTGCATAGATCGTTCGTATTGTTCAGCCTTTTCAAGGAAAGGCTTGTAGCCGAGTTCTAGTGATAAGTAACCAAAAGCCAATGATCCCAACACCACCACTGATGATCGAATCGCGTTGTCCATCGCCGTCCTCTTCATCTTCTTCGTCTTCCTCCGATTTCGTAAAAATGTTCTGTTTTCATTTTCGTAATAAATAAATAAGACCCTCCGAATCAAACAGATGGTCCGTTCTTTCGGGGCTGTATCGAAAGCGTTGGCTTTTTCTCAATTCTTCTGTAGAAATCAACGAGAATTCTGATGTTGGCAAAGCATTGCGTCATCTCTTGCTTGGAACGATTGAGTTATCACTTACCTTCTTCTTATTCTTCTTCAAGTGTGCTTAGAAGGCAACAGTTTTTGGTACGAGCGCTTTGTGCTTCACGAATCCATCGCCCCAAGCTCATCACAGCAATGAGTTCCACATCGGAGGCCGACGCTGAGAGTGTCCTTAGAACCGTGACGCCAACGCTCGACCTCAAACGACACAAAGGCCAAGCTGGTTAGTACTTTATAACAGGAGCTGCGTCTGGATTTTGTATATTGCTACTGGATTTTGTGTTTTGCTTCGTTTTTTATGTGATCGGTAATGAATCAAAATCAAAACTTTAGGGATTAAAATCTCGAGTCTACTAGGCTCCTTCGATCTTTTAGCTCATGTGTTGAATTTTGATCTGTGTCAGGGAAGATAGCTGTGATTGGGGGGTGTCGTGAATACACAGGAGCTCCATATTTCGCCGCCATTTCAGCTTTGAAAATTGTCAGTTTTGTTTCTATTAGTCAATCACAGCATCGTTTTACTCATCTTTGGTTTAAGTTGATCTGTACACAAAAGAGAAGACTTTAGTTTCTTGTTCGTAAAACTGTAGGGTGCTGATTTGTCTCATGTCTTCTGCACGAAAGACGCAGCTCCTGTTATAAAGAGCTATAGTCCTGAGCTTATTGTTCACCCTGTTCTCGAGGAATCATACAGCATCAGGTGACTATTTACCTGTCCACAATTTCTGCTACTTCTACTGTGGTTTCTTTTCAATAGGTTTTATTACAGGCACAGTTTAACAATCTCTATATTTTGTAATCTGAACACTGTCAACTCAGTGAGGAAGATAAACAAAAAGTCCAGGATAAAGTGCTTGGGGAAGTCGATAAATGGATGGAAAGATTTGATTGTCTGGTTATTGGTCCTGGTTTGGGAAGAGATCCATTTCTCCTGGTACCGAATCCTCTGCTTCTGCTTCATCACTTTACAGAATTTGAGCTGTCAATGCTTGGATAGTTTACTTGACGACTCTGTGTTTGCAGGAATGTGCGAGTAAAATCTTGCTTCTTGCCAAAAAGTTCAATGTTCCTTTTGTTGTAGATGGGGTAAGCAATGATATATAGTATACAATACAATGCGGGATTTTGATAGGCTGTGGTTTTATCCCAAGTCCTGATTGTGTTTTATCTTCTATGGTGATTCTGCAGGATGGGCTGTTTCTTGTAACGAATTCCATTGATCTTATCAAAAGCTATCCGCTTGCTGTCTTAACCCCAAATGTGAAGAGTATAAGCGTCTGGTTCAGAAAGTGCTGAACTGTGAAGTAGATGAACAGAATGCTGAAGATCAGCTACGCTCTTTGGCCAAACAGTAAGTACAAAACTCACTTTATATGTCTTAAAAGCTCCACAAGTCATCTAGAGGGAAGTATCCCAAGGCTCATCTGGTGAGCAGCTGAAAATATGATGCTAATAATGTTATACACCTATGTCATTCAGGATTGGTGGCGTTACGATTCTCAGGAAAGGGAAATCTGATTTTATAAGCAGCGGGGAGACAGGTGAGAACTTTTTCTGTATCTTTTTTTTCCGTTAGAAAAATTTGAGAACTCCAGGGTAGTTTTTTTTTGTCAAACAGCTTCTATTAATTAGAAATCAGAATTACAATTCCAACTTACAATCATAGAATACATCAAAGTCGAAACGAAATGAAAGCATATAACAA
This sequence comes from Lepidium didymum, assembly GCA_963920545.1. Lineage (NCBI taxonomy): Eukaryota > Viridiplantae > Streptophyta > Magnoliopsida > Brassicales > Brassicaceae > Lepidium > Lepidium didymum. The sequence goes on along the minus strand of OY986985.1, from coordinate 1,924,176 downwards.
ATAAAGCCAGGCGGAGGATACTCTGACCCTCTGGGAGAGTTGGATAGAGGGTGGATAAGGAGTCCCGAAACTGAAAGTCGAAGACTAATCCTAGTTCTTTCGTCACGCATGACAGTTGAACTACCAAATAAGCTCTTATTGCCATAGAGCTTTTGAATATCTCCATATCGGAGGTTCTAGACGAGGTTTTATCCCAAAGGAACGAAACAATACGGTCTAAATTCCGTCTAGAGGGAATTTGACTACTAGATCTAATAATCATATACCATTCAACTACAATTTGTCTTAAGCCCAATAGGATCCTTCTGTCCTCATTAAAAAAGCCTATTGGGTTGGAAAGACAAACTTTACTTGAAGGTATTGCTGAACTTGAAGCCCATGACCATGGCCCAACAACAGGCCCATGGAATACAACTGCAACCCTAAACCTTTTGCTTCTTTGGGAAGAAGGGTCCGCGCCGCCAATGAAGGATGCGTCATCTCCGGTCACCGTCTGGCCTTCCGGCCGCCGGTTATGATGCCGGAGAAAATGAACTCGGCCCTCATACTCCAAATCCTCAAGCTCGGATTGTCGAGGATCTCGCCCAAAAGTAAAGGCTGCGGGGAGAGTTGAAATCTTGGTGGATGGCGGAGCAATTTTTCCGGTCAGAGTCCCGCCTCTGGCTAGAGGTTGGACCTCCGAAAGAGAGGTCGCAGAACGTGGTGGCTGGTGATATAAGCGATCTCGGAATGCATAAGCTTCCGGAAAATTTTGGACTTTAAGGAGAAACAACGGTGGAGCCAACAGGGAAGCACGAGGTGGAAGAAGGTACATGATACTTATCTCCGACGGGAAGTGTCGACGGTGAAGCCACGAAGGATGATTCCGTCCTCTGAAAACAGAGCTCCGTAGTTCAGCACCAAGCTTTACTCCCAGCGGACGAGATGAGTACCGGAGCGTAATGGAGAGGGGGAGAAGAGGCAAGTTCAAATCCACCGAGAAGAGTTGGAGGTGAAGGCGTTGAAAGTGGCTTCGTCCTCGAAATCCATCACTTCGACCTCTGTCCTCGCCAACCAAGCTCTCCAATGGCGGAAATAGAGTCATGGTCCTCAACTCAGAGGAAAAACAACGGGAAAATGAAACACATGGGAAACAAGGAAGAGGAAAGTATGCATCGACAGTACAGATGGCCCGACGCCGGCGAGGTCCGGTGGTTCCGTCGTCACCGGCGTCGGAGGAGGCAGATCGGAATTTAGTCTCGGTAATCGGGTCAGAGAGAGGTCCTTTGGTCACAAAGAGAGTATTGCAAAGCTTTGTTTTTCTTTAACTCCAGGTGTAGTTATTGTATGTTTTTGCAGTAAAATCAGTGCGCATATATGGTTCGCCTAGGCGCTGTGGTGGACAAGGCGATATTCTCTCTGGGAGGTAACTAGGACTAACTACACCATTCTTAATTCCAATATCATTTGATTTTTCGGATTACAACTTGCAACGATTAGTACTCTGAAATTTGGTAGCCACTGATTTGTTGCCTACATGGATTTGATTTCACTAGTGTTGCAGTGTTTCTGTCATGGGCGCAACAACTTAAACCAGGCCCTGAAAGGTTAGTACTTTCTATATTTACTATGCGCAAACTTTTTTCCTCAGGCATTAATTGAGCAAAGTGTATTTGACAATCTCTGAAACCATAATAAAACTCAGTCCCTCTGAGAATCCAGCCATCTTGGGATGTACAGCTGCATCAGGCTTACTGAGAAAAGTTGCATCAGGCTTACTGAGAAAAGCTGCATCAGGCTTACTGAGAAAAGCTGCATCTCTGGCTTTTATAAAACATAAGAGATCAACTCTCACAAGCGATATTATAGAATGTTTAGGGGAGAGGTACGGATTTCTTTCTTACTGAAACTGCTGCATCAGAATATCCACAAAAGAACTTCATCTTGATCATGATATTCTTTTTTCTCTCAGTTTAGAGATCTGTCCTGCATCTTAATCTGCAGAACACATGAACTAGAGTTGTCTTGCCTTCCTAATACATCTTGTTGTCTGTGTGAAACTTCGAAAGCCTGTTTCTGCTCTGTGTTTTTCTTTCCTCTGTACTGTATAAATAACATAACTCGAATGGTGTGATTATCAATTCAATAATACTCGACAATCAGAACCCATTCTCTACCATCCTCACTATAAGTTCTTATAGATGCATGTTTGAGAGTGTACACAGATTGAGCATTACAATATTTATTTGAAGAACAGTTAATAAACACAGACTACAGGATCAAGAGAAGGTAGATTTTGGTTTTACAGACGTTAACTTATTAAGACGAAGACACTAAAAAGACAGACGCAAGCTGTACAAAGAAAGATAGGGAGATACAACACAACACATCCTCAATAAACCATTGATAGCTTCATGAACTCAAAGAGCAGCTTCTTCTTTATCCTACATCATTATTTCTTTTCCTCACTGTTCACCGTTGGAGATTTAAGAGATATGGATCTTGTTTATTTTGTTCTCTCTCATTCTCAATCTGCAAGAACTGTTGCTCCTTCCACCTGTTTAATCCACCATTGTTTGTGTTATGAACCTTTTTAGATATTGCTGAGGAAAATTAAGTTAAACATGATTTGTTTCTGAACAGTCAATCACCTTGAAGGTGGCTCCCCAAATTTCTTCCTCTTTGGCAGGAACTGCAGTGATCTTGTTCTTTGGGTTCTCAAAGCTCCTAAGCCCACCAACTGCTGTCGAGTAATAACAACCTGCAACAAAATGAACGCACAAAACCAATCAAAATTGAGTCGATTACTTGTAACAATACTCCCTCCTTCAAACCTTGAACATAGGAGTTAAATAAATACGAATGAGAAAGAAAAAACTAACCTTGAGGGAAAGAAGCAAGAGACTTTCCACAAGCACCTTTAAGCAACTCAAGATCATCAGCAAATGCCACAGATCCATCAGCTGTTATCCCCCAATACAATGGAACCTTACCAGCTTGATCCTGAAGCAAAATAAAAACCAGTTATTACAGCCAAAAATTTCAAACTACCAAAACAGTTTCTGAGGAGATCATAATGAACTTACAGAAGCTACAAAAAGAGTGTTGGTTGATTTGTCAAAGACCACAAAAGCAAAATCACCACTTAAGTGAGCCACAACGTGGTTAGCCGGATAAGGAGCTCTGTCACGGAGAGTCTTATAAGCCTCAATGACCAAGAGAACCTCGTTTGCATTCTTCGCAAGCCCATATTGCTGTTTCAAGCTTCCTAAGTTGTCAAGTGAGCCTTCGAACAAGCAGAATATCTCATCCTTAGCACCAAATGACCTGCATTCATTTATAAAACATCTTAATACAAAGACATGGTAGACAAATTAAATTCCACTCCCTAAAACTCTTTTAATCTTCCACATGTGGTATGAAGGGATCGAACTTTATCCCAGAACCATTACTTAGGTCATCTAAACCAGTAGACCGAGAATAACTCAGCATGGATACAACTAAGCCTGTATTAACTCAACTTGAGATCTCTGAAGAAGTGCAATAATTGATGTTTTAAATGAGACTAGTGAGAGATGAGTCAACATCGGATCTTTAAATAGACATACAATTATGAATGTATAGGCACTGATATGGGTAAAAGCTAAAGATTGTGATGCATCATAATTCATGAGGCTATTAATGGTTTATAGGGTTTGGTGGACCAATAAAAACCTGATTTTCCAGATTGGCCAAACGATTTGTCGTCACTATACCAGAGATTATTTATTACAACCGACGACTTTGGAAAATGTAATCTTATTTTACATATAATTCATGTTTTTATCCTAAATATTTATTTTTCTCCGTCAGCAATCGAAGTCTCGGTGACATGAGCAATTCAAGTTAAGAGTCATGTGAGCCTTGTGAATCTTTGGTGACTTACACAACTTCTGATACGTGTCCTTGTGCCACCGTCATCTATAATGTCAACAACTAGATTTTTTATTTTTATTTTAGAATATCTATGAAATTTGGAATCTTCAATCTATAGGTTTTTGAGGTCATTATAAATCATGTGAAAATAAGTAAATCATACTAAAATCCGGATCCATAAAGACTGGGACTTTGAAAGGAAAAAAATCCTTTTAACCAATCGATTGAACTTTACTCGGATAAATTTTCGGTAATTTTTGTAGATTGACAAAAATATCAATAACCCAATGAACTCTAGGTTCAAATTATGCCAATACCTAAAATCAAATTCTAGTATAAATAGTTTTAGTATACAATTAACTTTTTTTTATGATAACTAATAGATTTTGAACCGAAATTTAGATTATTTAATATAATTTTCTTTTAGAGAAAAGATCATTTCCAGTAAACTTGAAATCATAATTTTTTGTTAGAAAAAGTCATTATACCAAAACTTAGTTGGACATTTAACCATTTTCTACCTATCGTGTATAAATGTTTTATGTTTATATATCTATATATATATATTTATTGAATTATCTGGACTTTACTCTATCATTATTGAATGGGTCCACACACAGACATCACCCTAACTTGAGTGGAGAGCTTAGGAGAATAATAACAAAAGTTATGTAAATCGGATGGAATCTAGATAAATACTATAATATAAAACAAAATTATCTCCAAAATTTAATCTAATTAAATGTTTCACTAATTTCCCATCTTCTACTTCTACACAATTTTAGATAAGAAAATCAGACAAAACTAAAAGAACTAATAGTGTCCATACATGCAATCACCCTTAATGGTTAACGATAGTCTCTTCACCCTCCGATCAATATAATTCTAACCAAAAGGTGGAGAATTTGCCAAGAAGTAGGGTCCAATTGGCTTGTTTTTTATCTAGCTAAATATAGGTGATGATTTCGAATTCTACCAGCTCTCATTTGAATATTTAGTTTATGGATCAGATTTTGTTGATCTTAATCCAATGATTAAAGTTGACAAAAAAAATAGTGGAGAATTTTTGAATCATCATTAGAAAACATAATTGTCGGTGACTCACCTTGGTCGGAGAGGACTCTCTTTGTGATGACTATAAGCAAGCTGCACATAATCACCGACTTGTATAGACACGGCGGAGGGATTTTTCTCGATGAACCGGTTTACTAGAGTTGCTCCGGTTGTTTTAGGCGACGGGGTTCGACTTCCGGCCGCCACCAATTCTTCCGGTAACGGAACTATAGCTCCACTAAAGATTCCCAACATTTTCTCTTTCTCCACGATGATAATAACAAGAATATAGAGAAGAAGGTGATGATGATGTTGTTATATAGAGAAGATGACGAAGAGGGTATTTTCGTCATTTCAAGTATTCGTGAATCTTTCTTTGATTCTTATATTTTTTAAATTATTATTTTGTATTGATGTGGCGATGACGCACACATATGTGGGACCTACACGGAAGTGATGGAATCATTCTGAAGCGTTAGATCTTTACTTTGTGCCTGGGACCCAGTTTTGCCATTTGTGGTCTCTTGTCTTATCCAATCTCCTTTTTTTAGTTATTACTTATCAAACAAAAAAAGTTTTGTTGAAATATTACTCCAATTATTATCTTCATCTTTTGTGAAAAAAAAAATTACAAAGATGTTTACTAAAAATTTAATATAATTAGCTAGTATTATTATTATTATTATTATAAATATAAAGTTTTATCCATTTTTAAGGTAGGATCCACTTTTCGTAACAAAAGAAATACCACTTTAATTTATAAACACAGTTCCTCCAAATTGTAACTTTTCCTAACCATTTTCTTTGTTGATGAACACATAAGTAAAATAAAACTTAAATATGTATAACAGGTAAAATATAATGGGGCATACTTTTTCACAAAAAATTAATAGTAATTAGAGCATTTAGTCTAATAGTTAAGTGTTATTCAGAAGTAATAACACTTATAGTTAAGTGTTATTTTGTCCATTGAATTCAATTATCTTTAACCAAAACACAACAAGATAAAGTGTTTTATGGGCCAATTAAGTAGAGGGATGGGAGCATTTGTGATCTGAAAGCAACTTTAACCTAAATGTAAATTGACATATATCCATCTTCAATTATTTTGTTAATATCACTGAAATCAATGACTTAAGAATCTTTCTTTTCTTATATATTTCATCCAGAAAACTATGACATGTCAGGTAAAAATTCAACTTCTTTTCAAAAAAATAAATTTAACAGAACATATATATATGATGATTGTGGATCTTGGGTAAAGTGAAACAAATCAAAGCTATATGTAAATTAGCTGTGAAGAACATATTCCATGTAAACTTCAAAATCAAACTTTTTGTGATAGAGAGGAGCATTTATTCAGTTTTTACGTTTTTTAATAATGATTTTCAATTTTATATGTTCATGTTTAACAAAAAGAAAATATCAAAATATGCTTTCTTTTTTTAACAGTATTCATTGGATAAAAAAAATATGCTGATATTTTTTATTGTCAACAAATAACCATTTAATTCAATCAATAAATAACCATTGGCAAATATGCTGATGTTTAAAACTATTCTTCAGTTATTAGATAAACAATTTTGAAGAAAGATTCTCATCAAAGATTCAAACCATATGCAACATTAATTTTAAGCTTTTATTGTAATAATAATAGTACTTTTAAACTTAAATTCGGATCTTATGAAACGGCGGCATAGTTTCAGTTTTAGAACACTAAAAAATAATAAATTAGAAAGAAAAGAATAATAAGAAGTGTGAAGAACAGTGGACGCCCATAGTTTTTGTTGAGTTCGCCCACTGTCCTTGTAAATTCGCCTTTACACATTTCCATTTTATATTCATTTTCATATCAATTCATATGCCTAGATTTGCGATTTTCCTTAATAATTCATAAAATTAAAATAACGGTTAATTAACTAATAAAATAACAATACTGTTGTTTAAATTATTATTCCCAGAGAGAAATTATAATAGTAATAGCAACGTGTATTCATCCAATTTTAAAAATGAGCGGTGTGGGCAATTCTGTGGTGTACGGCGGTAATAAGGTGATGATGACGGAAGCGGTGGATAAGGGGCCTCCGCCAGGCATACCTCCGGATATACCAAATAAGCAAGTAGTTGCTGCAGTGGGTAATGAAAATGAAGTGGTGATGATAGAAGTGGCTGAGAGTAGTGAAAAAAATATGTCTTTGAATCTGGTTAAGGAGGTAATAATGGCGGAAGCGATTGAGCAGAGTAGAAGGTGACTCCCCCCCGAATTTCGCGAAATCATGGGTTTCTACTGTGACAGACACGAGTCAAGGAGTTGCAATTGTACTGGAATTGGCAATTGATGAAGCTTTTGTGATGTCAAACTTTAAAGTGGAGTATCCGGATGGTGAAGATGGAGAACCTTTTATCACTATCGAGAGGGAGTTCCTAGATGCAATGAATAGTCTCTGGAAGAACTGTATTGTGGTTAAGGTCCTTGGAAGAGCAGTGTCAGTGGGAGCGATCAATAGAAAGGTCAGGGAGCTGTGGAAACCGAAGGGGCCTTGCATATTGTCGATCTTCCCAGACATTTCTTTATGATTAGGTTTGATGTTGAAGAAGACTATCTCGCTGCCTTGTCAGGTGGTCCATGGAAAGCATTTGGAAGTTGTTGGTGAAAACTTGGGATCCTGACTTTGATCCTTTAAGTGATGACATTGTAACTACTCCAGTTTGGGTCAGATTGTCGAACCTTCCGATGAATTTTTACCACAATTCTTTCCTCATTGGGGTTGGAGATTGTCTTGGTAAGGCGGTGCGAGTTTATATGATAGCTTATCTTTATCAAGAGCGACATTCGCAAGAGTATGTGTCGAAGTGAACCTGCGAAAACCGCTTAAGGGCTCGGTTTCGATGAATGGGGTTCAATACTTTGTGTTGTATGAAGGGCTACCATCCATTTGTGCTAGGTGTGGGGTGTTTGGACACTTAGCAAACAATTGTAATATGGTGGATAAGGCAAGGATTGTGGGAGAAGGTGTGTAAGTCGAAGAAGGATGGAGGGGTAGGAATTCGGTCTGCAAAGTATATGAATTTAGCACTTCTCTCGAAGGTTGGTTGGCGCCTTATACAAGATTCTCCGAGACTCTGGTCTAATTTACTAAGGAGTAAATACAAGGTCACAACCATACATGATATGAAATGGATGGAATCGGGTAAGAGTGGTTCAACGACGTGGAAGAGTATTCTCACGAGTTTAAAACAGCTGGTCTTACCAGGCTTGAGATGATTAGTTGGTAATGGGAATGATGTTAAGTTCTGGTCTGATACTTGGCTAGTAAATAAGTCGCTGCTGGATTATACTGAGAATCAGGTGCCTGCGAGCTCTGCAGAAGCAAGAGTAAAGGATTTATGAAGGGATGGAACTGGTTGGCGATTGGACATGATTACTCCTTATGTGCCAGATCATGTTCTTCTTTAGTTAAAAGCGGTAGTTATTGATTTTCTTGGGGACACACAATCGATGGCTTCTTTACTGTGAGCTCTGCTTATGCACTGTTAATATCAGAGGAAATATTGCGGGTTAATATGGAGAGTTTGTACAATCGAGTCTGGCGCTCTCGGGTTCCAGAAAGGGTGAAAACGTTCCTCTTGTTAGGCGTGAATCAAGCCATAATGTCGAATCAGGAGAGACATAGGAGACACTTATGTGATTCTGCGATTTGTCAAATTTGCAAACAAAGGGATGAATCGATTATGCACATTCTAAGAGATTGTCAAGCTACGTATGGCTTGTGGTGTTAGCTATTACCTGCTGATATTCGTAATGGTTTCTTTGAAATGTCGTTCCGAGAATGGTTATACACAAATCTAGGCGAGAGGAAAGATGCTGGCGAAGGTCAGTGGTGTACGATGTTCGCCATGAGGGTTTGGTGGGCCTGGAAGTGGAGGTGTTACAATACCTTCGGATCTAATAAAACGTGGAGAGATAGGTCAAGTTAATCAAAGACTTGACACAAGAAGTTACAAAAGCTAACTCTGTGTTCCTTCATAGTTCACGGGGTACGGTTTCAAAAACAGAGAGAATGGTCGGTTGGTGCAAACCAGAGGAAGGATGTGTAAACTGAATATTGATGGGGCTTCATGAGGGAACCCGGGATTGGCCACAGCCGGTGGTGTAGTACGAGACTCAAGAGGTATGTGGATACATGGATTTGCTTTAAACATTGGCAGATGCTCTGCTCATTTGGCGGAACTCTGGAGAGTATACTACGGTCTAATAATTGCTTGAGAGAAGAATTATAGGCGTGTAGAATTGGAGATTGACTCGAAGTTCATTGTTGGACTTCTCATGACAGAGGTTAGTGACTCTCACCCCCTCTCGTTCCTAGCACGCTCGTGCTACGACTTATTTTCTAGGGACTGGATTGTTTGGATTCATCATGTTTATAGGGAGGCTAATCGGCTGGCAGACGGCTTGGTTAATTATGCGTTCACTTTACCTTTTTGTTTGATTCGTTATCTAATGAGGTTTACGTATTTTTTGAAGATGATATCGAGGGTGTTTTATTCCCAAGATGAGTTTGTGTTTGATTATATTTCTAAGTTAAAACAAAATGAGGGGACTTGGTGTCTTTTTTTCCAAAAAGAAAAAAGAGAGAAATTATAATTGAACTCTTAAGAAATAAATTACGCATTCAGTTTGAACAAAAAGATGGTTGAGTTGCTGAAGATTTTTGACAAATGGTTAAGAAAATGATACATAAAATGACAAAAACCATAAAACTAAGTAAAAGGTTTGGTGACAACAACCGAGAAATATATAAGATGAGATCAAATTTTTATTTATTTATTTATTTATTATTAGTATGATTATATTATGATTGAACAATATAGACACTTTGAACGATGAAGATCCTGTTTTTTTTTTTTACATGTTTTGATGATTACTTTGTATATTAGTTCGAGATTTTCTTGATTATAAAGAGTTTACATTCATATTAGTTTAATTTCAGTATCTTACAAAAAAATTTGCTTTTCAAAACAATCAATTGGAGATTAGCCTAGATTTTTAATCAAAACAATTCTATCAAAACCAAATTTCGTTTAGGACACTCTTAATATTATGACCTATTACTAATTAAGCCTAAAATTTAGCTGCAATATTTGAATGGACAACTATTGTTCGGACTACGGTCCAATGTCCGAGTCGATGTCTGTTTTAAAACTAAAGTCTTAAAATTATATTTCGCACAACAATGACAAATATCATTTTACATATTTGATGTTAAAGATTACTTTATTTTTTAAATAGCCAGTAGTTTGCATTATTTCGTATATATTCATAGAATAATTGTAGAATATATATATAAACAAATTTTTTAAAAAATTATAAAATATAGAAAGAAAGAGTGAGCAAAGCCAACCACGAGCCTGAGAGTGGGAACTACAAAAGTTGAAAACGACTTTGATACTGTTTTGCTTTATTATCTCTTAAATCTTTACAAAAATCTTCCAAATACAAAAATATAATAAACTCATTTGAACATGACATGTACAAAAGATTTGTTTTCTGCCACATACTAATATCAAACATGATAGTAGTTATTAATAAGAATAAGTCAATATTTAACTACAGACCACTATTGGTTGTGGTATATTTTGGAAAATCAAAACAAAACCGAGTCACACAAATCAAGACATAAAAAAACCTCCATATTTGAGTAAGACTATTTTGGTTAAACTAACAAGATTTCAAATTTTAATTTAGTACATGACACTACACAATTACGTAAAATCTAATTACAACACAACATTATAAATATAAACATTTAACCACTTAATTAAAAATAAATTTTTTATTATCACTATATGTGTTGCTAACATTATATATTAAGCACTAATATAGTTCTATTCTATTTAATTCAAGAGGGTTTCTTATCATTCAAATTAATACGTTCTTATTGGATCCTGGATCGTTGATATAATGAGACCCATCCCAATCACCTTAGCTTCCATGGCCAATGACCAATGCATCCACACCTCATATATTATCTGATTATTTTTTGTAATATAATTTTTTCATTTCGGATCATATCATGACTTTTCTTCTATTATCTTTTGGCAGTTTCCATTTTATTTTTCTATTATACAACAATAATTGATTGTAGTCCACTATTATGTGTTTTAAATTCCTTTACTTCCATTTGCTATTTTTTTTGTCAAACAATCGGATCTTGATCCGATTCATAGTTTAAATCTTACACCCTAAAATTTATTTTCTAATTTATTAATGTAGTGGAGAAGAATCGAATTTCAGTGTTTAAATCATTACCTACATCTCCTAACCACCAGACTGAGAATAATTTGACACTATTTGCTAATTTAGAAGAAGAAAAAAATAGAGTAATTATAGCTAAAATAAAGCATATGATCATTCATTCATAATATTAATAGATGATATCCTACTTTTTGATGCTTCATATGTTTAAATCCGCTAGTTAGTTAACTATTATTAATAAGCGAGTGATCCACTTAAAATCTATTATGGAAAAAAAATGTAATAAGAAATAAAATTTTATTTTATTACATGATATGTATAAAAATTAAAAAGTGTTATGGTTCGGTACTATGTACAGAAACCGACTTTGACAAAGAAAAATTATTGTTTGCCGACGGAAGAAAGTTTTCTCCAACTTTTTTCTAGGCGATTATTAAGGAAGATAGAGCTCAGCTCTTTGTAGATTTCTAAACTTTTTGCATCAATGCTGCAAGATCAATATATATATATATTGGTTCATGTGTCTTTGTTTGTTTTTTTTTTGTCTTAATATCGATATATTAAAAACCAAAAGTAAGAGCAGAAAGCTCAATTACAGACTTCTTCATAAACTAAAAGAAATTATAAAAGACCCAAATACTAAAACTTACAAACAACAAATTAAGTTACGTGTGGTAGAAGAAAAGATAGTAAAAGGACATAACCACATATTATAGCATATTCCAAAAGATTAAGGTGAAGCCAATTGCAAGATCAAATACTTTTGCTATTCTTCCATGGTGAACTTGGACTAAAATCCGAATACTTTTCTTGGTTTGGATGTCTTAGCAGCTCCGCATTTGTTTGGTTTGAAGTTGAGGTTATTTTGTATGCCTCTTTGTTTTAAATCTTTTTGTATTAGTCTTTAATTTCTAGATATGGAATCATATCTTGTAAAAAATATGGGATTGTAGTCAAAATTTGATTCTTAGAATGAATGAGTGATGAGGAAATGTGTTCCAATAGTAAGTCTTTCTAAATAATTTTACAAGTTTTGAATAATCACACAATTATACTGAGCATTAATTTTTGTTCAACCATTTTTCCATTTCATGTGAAATATTTGAACAACAACTCAAATTCTATTAATGTAACCAAGAACTGAAATCACGCGATGTCGTGCGATCACTCAAATTTATAAAAACAATTGTTTGAAATTATCTGAAGTATTATCAATTCGTAATTTTAATACATTATCTTGTTTTGACTTATATTATTAGATATTGCAACAAGTGAACCATTTAATTCTCTTAAATATCTAACATTCCAAACATGATAAACTAATGCATTGTTTTAAAAAAAACCTATGTAAAAATAAATAGATAAACATAATAAATAAAATCATCTTTTAAAAAGAAAACTATCACCTTGATTATGGGAATAGTTATACCAAGAAAGGTAAGACCACACTATTGGGGATGACATTATACAAAAACCGGTTGTTATACAGTAAAATCTGGATATACTACTGAGGAGACTAATTCTTTACTTGAGGCTAGTAGACAAGGCTCATTAATGGCATTACAATCTAAGATTTGGAAGATTCGTCACTTTATGTGGTAAGCACTATCAGCATGTACTACAGTTAAGACAAACCTGAATAATCGGGGAATTAATTGTGATTCTAGATGTAGTAGATATAGAATAGAGGACGAGACCATTAACCACGTCCTTTTTGAGTGTCCCCCGGCAGTTCAAACTTGGGCACTCTCGTGTATACCTTCTGTAGTAGATATTTTCCCGAAAAATTCAATATGGTATAATCTTGACTATCTATTCTGGCGAATCCTAGATTCAGTGGATGTCAAAATCTTCTCATGGTTGATTTGGCATATCTGGAAAGCGAGAAACGACTGTTGCTTTTCAGGCACAAGCATGGATCCCCGTGACTTGTATCCCAAATGGCACAAGATGCCTTAGAATGGTCCAACGTTAGGCGTCCCACTTGCATAGCAACCCAACATGGGTCTATTCGATCAGCTGAGGCATGGCCAGAGGTGGCTATACCATCGACTAGTAATCCATGCTTTACATGGTACATATGTTTTGTGGATGGTTCATGGAAAAGCTCAGACCTACACTCGGAACTTGGCTGGGTGTGTTTTCCAGACTCAGTCACTAGTGGGTGCATGGGAGCACGTGCAATCAGGAGAAGCCTCTCAGTACTATATTCGGAGGTGGAAGCTCTTATTTGGGCTATGAAATCTTTATTTTCTATCCAGGTTCTAGAAGTGGAGATAACCACAAATTGTATGGATGTGTTGAAGATTAAGTTACATTCAAAAAAATGGTCTGACTTTCCAACCTTATCAAAAGAACTTTCTCAGATTAAAATCTTTTTTTTTCATTCATTTTTATTCTGTGTAATCCCAAGATCTCTAAATCTTTCTCAGATTATTATAATTTAAATTCAAATCATATTGTACTTAAATTATAATATACATACATATAAATTAAATAATACAACAAGCTAACCACTAATAATATTTGATTCACCTAAATATTAAACATTTTGAGACATATATAACAAAATAAATATTTTAAAATAAATTTGTTTAAACTTTAAAACTGTAAAATACATAGAAAATAATAAAAATACATAACTATAGATGAATAAACATTATAAACAAACACATATTTTAGAAATAAAAACTATTATAAATTATATTTTAAGCAAAAAGTAGACAAAAAAGTCTGTAGAGGATTGTCAAAATGAAATATAAACCTGAATCAAAGAAATAAATGCATCATTTGGTAAAGAGTATTTTGGTAATAGAAAGAGATGTTTTTAACTCTTTGGCTAGATTAATTTCCAGAGCCGCCAGATGACTCCAAGTCTGGTGGTTCATGCTCACCGTCGATTTCTCATGCTTCATTTCCGAAGCCGTCGGACCTGTCCAATTTGTATGGTTGCTTCTCATCATGTAGTGCTTTCTCGATTCTATCCTCCATTTTCAATTTTCCAAGACGGAAAGCCAAAAGATTTTAGGAGAGTTTGACAACTTTTTCCAGGTCTAAAGTAGCTGAAGAATAATAGTCAAGATCATGAATTCAGAATATTCTAAGTGTACGAAAACCTCTATGTCGACAAGAGAGTTTCATGATTTATCAAGTAGCTTGGTTTAAAGCAATTTGGTTAAGGGATTCAGGTTAATTGAATCCGGTTATCTCATCTGCATAAGGGATTGAATTGTTAATCCAGTGCAAGCTGCATGATCCAATAGTAACCAGCCACGTCATCATCCGTCACTCTTCTGAAGCGAGGACGACGTAGAGAGTGAAGTCTAAAGCTCGAGCTAGGTCCATTCTTTTAAGCAATGATGTCTCAGTGTCAACCTTTATTTCTGTAAAATTAGCACCATATAGTAGAGATTCGGATGTTTCAGCTTCAACTTGCTCGTTTCCTTGAGTTGGAGGATTAGCACTCAGCACCAATGCACCATAATACTAAATGCATCTAACTGCAAAAAATTGCAATGAAAAAATAAACATGTAAAATTTATTATACAAATTATACATAAAATTTAAATTTTTAAAGTTGAAAATTAGAAAAAAAAAAAGAGACACAACTGTGAAAAATATATTTTTACAAATGAGAAATAATAATAAAAAGAAACAAATTTTTAAAAAAACATTTTTAATAAAGAAAAAATTACAGTAAAAAAAACAACCATAGAAAATTATGTTTTCATAAAGCAAATGTTAATACACAGTACACACATTAGAATATTGTTGCTTTATATAGACCACCTTCGAAATTTAACGCACCCATCGTACTATGAATCAAGCCCATCACTGAATTGCCTAAATTAAAAGCCTTCTAACTTTAGCCCACCCATAATAGTTGGGCTGACCCGACTCGACCCGCCGTCTACAATTCCCGAACCATGGATCATAGTTCGTAGGTGAACTCAAATCTCCCGAAATTGATCGGCGATCTGTGGATTATGGCGGAAGAGATACGGAATAAGGAAGAGGATACGGTGAAGGTTAATGATGGATCTCCTCAAATCAAACCGAGACCGATCGTTCGCCTTGGAATCTTTCTCATCTCTCACAGTCCCTTTTTCAGGTGAATGTTTGACCATTAATTCGCTTCTATGTCTTTAGTTTATATGTTTGTAACTCTTTCTCTGTTGTTCTATTGATGCTCTGATCATTTTTAGTGTGGTTTTCTCTGCGGCTGGGGTTATCGCGCTGCTGCTTTTGCCGCTACTGGCAAAGAACACTTACATCTCCGAGAATGCTCTAATGCCAGGTTTTTCCGCATAGCTAAGAACGCAATAATTGTCCACATTTTGATTCAAGTCTCGTTCTCAGTTTACAAAATAGGGGGTTACTGTTTTTAAGGTTTGGGCATCTCATAATTTCATGCTTTGAGTTTCTTATGAGTGTTGAATAAAAGTTCATGTGTGTCAAAGTTGAATGTTTACTTTCTGGATCTGCTAGTGTGGCTTACTTGACATTGAAGGTGTTAACCAATTAGTTCTATTCTGATAGAAGGGTTCAAAACTGTTGAGTCATGTGAGTTTTATGCTTGTCAACTTCGAGTGCTTTGGTGTTTTACGGTTTTTTTTACTCTATTCTGCAGGCTCTGCACGGTCTATGCTCTCTAATCGAGATGTTTCTGATGGAAGCAAACTTGTGAAGGACATAAAGAATTTTAGGTTGAATCATGAAGGCCAGGGTGTGTATGTCTTTTCTTCATTATAGTTCTTTCCAAATTTTTGCCTGAAATAGAGCCCTCTCCTATGTTGTGAAAAAAGTAAACCGAAAAGTAACCCGTTCTTTGTTGAACTATTCTTCAAGTAATGAAGTCCCAAGTGCATAGTCCATGTTTTTTTTCTGTAATTGCACATTTTTCCATATGTACCAGCTGACATTCTTCTGTTTCTGCTCTTGCCCAAATAACGTTATCCATTTTTATAATTTGTTTTAGTGAAGTCCAGAAGCTCATTGGAAAATACATGTCAGAAATGGGTGTAGAAGTTTACTATCAAAAGTTCCATCCTGAAGGGAATCAATTTCACCCCCTACACTTTTTCTCTGGTCCTGCTTCATCTACATTGCTGGGGAATGTCAGTTGTGCTTCATATGGGGTCAATGTTGCTGGAATTATAAGAGCCCCCCGTGGTGATGGAAAAGAGTCCATTGTGCTGGTTACTCCTTTTGATTCTGTAAATGGTGGAGATTATGAGACTTTGTCTTTAGGCATTGCCAGCTCTCTTTTTTCTTTACTCACTAGAGTGACCTGGCTTTCCAAAGACATAATATGGCTTGTTGCTGATTCTCGTTATGGAGACTATGGACCTGTTGCTGCGTGGTTAAGTGAATACCACTCACCTTCATTTAAGGTCTCCGATTTCCTGAAGTGCGACAACCTAACTACAGCGGACAACTTCAGACGGGCTGGAACAATGGCCGCTGCTTTAGTTTTGAAGGTTGATGGTAGAAGTGAAAGGTTCGAAGACACACTAAGTATCTATGCGGAGGCATCCAATGGGCAGATGCCAAATCTCGATCTAATTAATGTTGTAAATTACCTAGCAGTGCACAGGCAGGGGTTTTATGTCAAGGTGGAGAAGGTCGTATCTTTACTTTCTTCTAGTTGGCTAAAGATTGTTGGGGAAATATTTGAAGCTGTTGGAAAAGTGGCTCACACATTAAATCGGGACTGGAAATTTGGTATCCCAGCCGCAGACTATCTTGAAGGCAGTGTTACCCTTGCAAGTTCACTGTACTCTCAGGTAAAATGTATACTTTTATCTGTCCTTAATGACGTTCTTGTGGTTGTAGTCACATTGATACAGTGTAACAAGGAAAGGTTTACAGAAATGTTTCTTTATTTTGTTACATTCTAATCAGGCCCTTGGTATCCCAACCGGTCCTCATGGAGCTTTCCGTGACTATCAAGTTGATGCAATTACTTTGAAAGTATCACCTAGGTTCCCTCCTGACAGTAAGGCAAAGCAACATGATTTCTTCCTTCGAGGTGCCCGGTGAGTGTTCATCTATATATCTTTCTTCTTTTTCCTACCTCTGCTAGTATATGAGAATTATGTAAATAACGCAATAAACCAATTTTGCTAGAGTAGAATATGAGAGTACTAGTGTTTGGTACTCACTCTGTATTAGTGTTTGATGATAACTCTGTTCTTTCTCTTTAAATGCAGATTACTCGAAGGAACAATAAGATCAGTGAACAACCTCCTTGAGAAGTTCCATCAATCGTTTTTCCTTTACTTATTAACTTCCCCTAGCAAATTTATCTCTGTAGGAGTCTACATGATTGCGTTTGCTCTTCTGGTAGCCCCTCTTCCAATGGTCGCTGCCTCTTTATACATAGATGGATGTAAATCTCTTTCCAAATCCACTGACAACCCCGCCAAAAACCTCAAATCTTGGAAATGGCTAGACGCAGCCAAACAGGTCTTTGCTTTGCACTTGTTGGGCTTCATTGTCACGCTGCTACCTTATTTCATTTGTCAAGTGCCAGGCCAACATTCTCCAAGAAACCACTCCATCATGTGGGGTACTACCTCTTTGTTGCTTCTCCTTGTTACCTTTATTACAATCCCCGGTTGCTCTCCGTTCCCACCTCGGTCTCATGGAACCAACTGGGCTATCTTGAAATCAGTGACAATCTCAGCTGCCTTCATCGGTTTGTGCCTTATGTCCATAATCAATTTTGCAACCGCAGAGATTGGAGCGTTACTACTAGTGCCAATGTGTCTAATGGCTCAGCCTATAAGACCTGCTTTGAGATCCAGACGTATTAAAAGCCTGTTGGGCACGTTTTGCAGCATAGTATTGGTGACGACTGGGTTCCCGGTTGTGTTTTTCGCAATCTCAAAGGGGTTGAATAGAGAAGGGCTGGTTGGACTGAGTCTTGGAGGAGAGTTTTGGACATGGTTAGAGTCCATGTGGGCATGGAAGAGTGCCACATATCTGTACATAGGTATGGTTCATCTTCCTTGCTGGCTCCTTTGCCTCTGCATTTTGTTCCACCCTTCTTAATTCTTATGTTACATCCCCATCTTTTCCATAAGTTTCTTTTTATTTCTTAGCTTCGGCGAAAGTTATCCACACTGTTTGACTATGTTATGTTGTGAAAATACCAAGTTGCAATTAGAGAGGTACGAATGTGTCGTTAGAAAACTGAGTTCATGAATGGAGGTTTTTGTATTGGTTTATAGTTCTTAAAATTCACCAAAAGTCTTTAAACTATAAGACAAGGCAGAAACTATACTTCAATATTAGTACAAGCATGGTTAAAAAGTATTCTTGGTTCTAATGAAGTACAAAGGGAGAACAAAATTGTTAGAGAAGTTACAAAGGTTGTAGTTGCAGTGAATCTGAACCAGAGCGTGTTCTTTGCCCAAATCCCATCATTGAGTTACCCAAATCAAAATCCAATACAAAGCCTTCTAATTGTAGCCCACCCATTAAAATCGGGTTGACCCGATTAGTCCCGCCGTCTACAATCCCCAAGCATCGGACTCCACCACCAAGATCCACCATTAGATTTCTCCCTTGAATTCTCCACCTCACCATCTCGCTTTGCAACGACAATTCCACCGCTGGAAAATCAACCTCAGTCCAAAACGTATTCGTGAAGCAGAGCCCGAACGGTGCTACGGGAGCTACCACTGTTGCATTAGTCGCAGCTTTAGTGTAAAATTCTGCAAGCATCGTGTAAATTGAACTCTCAAGCATCGTGTAAGGGACCACTGTACTCAGCTCCGTCGCCAACGGACCACCGTCTAAGGAGAGCTTTATGCCGTTGACTCTGATTGATTTCGTGCTAATTACGTAATCACCACTCGAACCAGTTAACAAAGGCGTATAAACCAGCGATCTAGACACACCTACTCCGAAAACTTCCTCCACCGGACTCGTCGACACGACGCCGTTTACAGGGGACAAGTAAACGGTTAAACGACGCCGTCCATTGCTTTCCGTGGCGAGTTGCGAAGGAAGAGAGATTTGGGCCCTACCAAGGCCCAATACTCCTTGGGCTTCACTAGCGAGCCCACGTAAAAGCCACGGAGACGCACAGGCGAAGAGCAAATCAACGGTTCCCGGAGAAGAAGCAACAACAGATCCAAAAGACAAAACGTCTCTAGCAAGCTCTCCTCTCGCCGTAATACCAACAACACCGTTTCTCACAAGCAATTCACAATCACCGTTAGGATCTCTTCCACGAGACGATAATCGGTTAATTCCAACATTAGCCTTCAAGCAACCATTAGAGCTTCCAGAGACAAGACTCCGAGATGAAGAAACATGTCCCGAAGAGCAATCAAACCAAAGAATCGAACCAGCTAGATCCACAACAACCTTAATAGGCACCGATGACGATTCACCGAGATGAATCTGTGCAACGTATTGACCAGTTGGTATATCTTTAAAAACAGAGTAAACAACTCCGTTGACTGAATCAGAGATCTGAGATTCACAAAGGAAGAAGATAGAGATCAAGGAGAAGAAGAAGAGAATCAGAGAAGAAGAAGCCATTAGAAGTGTGAAGATTGAGTGGAAGAGAAAATGAACATAGACGGATTTTAAGAGGTAAAGATGAGATGCGGGGGGCCGACGCTGGTTTTGGTTAAGGAGAAGAATGTGAATCGATAAGGATTGGTTAACGTTAAGGTAAATGGCTCAGTGCTGAGTAGACTGCGTGTCGTTTTGCTCATTGTGGGGACCCTTTTTTTTCTTTTGGTCAATGTTTATCCATTTTATATTTTAATTTATTTTTTAGAAAAAAAGGAGACGATAATATGAATTTTGGCACGTGAATTTTTTTCTTGCTGTTCGGGAATATCCGAAGTCGTGTTAAGTTATATGCCGTATTGAGATTAGTTATTAATTGGACTTTTAGTTAGATATTTTATAATTTCCACGTGGCAATTAAGTCTTTTGGGCTTTGTGTATATTATGATAAAGCGAAATTGGGCTCATTACTAATATGGGCCTAGCACTAATTTTTTATAGCACTAACACTGACAAAGTCTTGGAGTCTTTTTTTTTTTTTTTTTGGTCGTCAAGTCTTGGAGTCTATAACAACAAATGTTATAATGAGGTAAAGCAGAACTTTGTTTAAATTATTAGTAGTTGATTTTTAATGAGATGTTATGTTTGACGTGTTTGTGAAGTTAGGATTCAATATCAACTTTCATCTAATTAAATATCAATCTCAGATTGTGGTCATAGTTGTCTCTGTTTGTATAGCTTTGAGTGAGTTTGTGGATGAATGAAATAGTTCGTACTTCGTAGAAAGTGTGACTAATATAAAGTCCACAAGATAAGGCTAGTTCAATTTGCTTACTCCTTTCTTGATCGATGACACTATTAATCCAGGTTCATTTCAATTTTTTTTTCACTTAAACAAAACAATATTTTTTAATGTGTTTTGCCTCTTTAAATTTAATTTTTTCCAAATCAAAACTACTTTTATAAAAAAAATTAAAGCTACTTAAAAATGT
The DNA here is from genome assembly GCA_963920545.1 of Lepidium didymum. NCBI lineage: Eukaryota > Viridiplantae > Streptophyta > Magnoliopsida > Brassicales > Brassicaceae > Lepidium > Lepidium didymum. The sequence continues at coordinate 1,903,449 of OY986985.1, read as the reverse complement.
GTTTTAAATGGGATTGTTTTGATTTAACACTTTAGATTTTTCTAATGATTTTTCCATTATTTTTATTAAAAAAATTATTTTTATTTAAGAAAATATCAGAAGTGTTATATTTTAATTTTTGTAAAAAAAACCGCATGAAATTTTTTGTTCTTTTAGGTACGATAAAGGTGTTAAATTTAATCTATTTATATACACTGTAAATTTAACACAAAGGTTTTTTTATAAACGTTTTAGTTTTAAAATTTCATTCAATTTTTTTTCTTTTTATAAAGGAAAATATCATAAGTGTCAAATTTAACATCCTGTCTGTTCTGATTCGTTAGATATTTTAAGTTTAATCTATTTTCACGAAATATAAAATTTCACGAAGATTTTTCTAATAAATTTTTAAATAAAATTTTGTTTTTCTTATTATTTATGAAAATATCATAAATTTTAATTTTAGTTTTTTAATAAATAAAAAAAATTATAATATCATAAATTATTTTTGTTTCTAACTGAGAGATTTTATGTTCAATCTATTACCATTTTATGTTTTTCTAATAAACTTTTAGTTTTGTATTTAAGAAAAAAAAAATTTTATTTTCAAAAATGTTATAAGTGTTCAACTTTAAACTTCAAGAAAATAAACAAAATTTAGTATCCTGTCCATAGATTATTTTTTGTCAACTATATAGGTGTATATAATTAAGTTTAATCTGGAATGAAATTAACTCTTTAGAATTGTGTAACAAGTTTTTTTAGTTTTTGAGTTTCTATAAAAAAAATTATTTTATTAAAAATGTTATTATAAGTGTATAATTTTAATTGTGAAAATAAACCAATTCAATATTCCCTTTTTAGAATTTTCTTTAATTTGTCAGAGGTGTTAAGTTTAATCTATTTTTACATTATGTAAATTTAATATTTTAGATTTTTCAGTATAAATTTTTGTAAAAAATTAAGATTAAAACTTAAAACTTTTTTTCTTAAACATATGTTGATACGGTTTTATCATATTGTATAGAATGTAATATGATTTACAGTAAATAATATATACTTTAATATAATCTCCTAAATAATGTGATGAAATGTTAAAAGATGTGAGCTAAGTTCTTGTGAAAAGTAGAAAAATGTACAAGTATAGCACATACTAAATGCAATAAGTGACGAATAATTTCCCTACATAAAACATTAGAATCTTTTTTTTTCCAGCTTTTTGAGTTTGTTGTTGAAGATGAATTTTTGGGTCTTAACAATACCATAACAACACAGTTCACAACTTTCTCTGTCATTTTACGTAAAATCGCTTCATTTAAGAAAAATCAATATTGTATTTTAACCTCCAAACAAAAAATTCTCATCATCTCTCAAGGAATTGGTTTCTTTAGTCAAATTAAAATACAATTAATTATTAATGCTGGATTTTAAGCAAACTATAGACTACTAAAGATGCACCGACTCATCTTGTTTCATATTTTTTCGATATATTATTGTTTTTCTGCCATGTGTTACATATGCATTATATACTCTTATGTAATAATATATACAAATTATTTGTTTACAGATTATTATCACTTTTTGAGTTTTTCATATTGTTTGTGTTTTGCATTTATAAATACCAAACATCTATTAGCCATCGCCATCAACAAAACAAAAAACAATCATCAATACAATTTCATTTTCTCAAAACAAAGATGAGTGGTCTTACACGAGTCATTGTGTTACTCTCCATATTAGCCACCATTAATTCTCAATACCTTCTTCCAATAACCAAACTTGAACCCACTAACCAATTCTACACCACTTTCAACATCGGATCCGCCGTTAAATCTCCCGTTAACCTCCTCCTCGATCTCGGAACCAACTTCACATGGCTTAACTGCCGCAAAATCAAATCTTTATCATCTATGCGTCTCACCACTTGCCAAAACCCTATCTGTAAAGCCGTCCCCGGCAATGACTGCGACGAAAAATATTGTATCTCCCGGCAACAAAACCCTTTAGCTTCAAACACCGTCGTAACAGGCCGTGTAGTTGAAGACAAAGTCTCTTTCTCCACCACTGATGGTGGTAAATTCCTCTCTCAAGTCTCCATCCCAAAGTTTGCATTCTCTTGTACCGGCGAGAAAGCTCTCAAAGGTCTTCCTCCTCCGGTTGCCGGAGTTTTAAGTCTTGCTCCTGTTCCTTCATCGTTCATTATTCAGGTTACTTCAGCGTTTAACGTTATTCCAAAATTTTCTTTGTGCTTGCCTTCTTCTGGTACCGGTCATTTTTATGTCGCCAACGTTCACTACTTTATCCCGCCGTTTGATAATAGTAGTAATCCAATTCCGATGACTTTTACGCCGATGAAAGGTGCAGAGTCAGGAGATTATCTAATTAGCGTAGAATCCATCTACGTTGATGGAACTCCATTGTCGCTGAGTCCTAATTTGCTTGCCGGTGGAGCAAAACTCAGCACGGTGGTTCCTTACACCGTACTCCAAACTGATATTTACAATGCTCTTGCTCAGTCATTTACACTCAAAGCTAAGGTATTTAATTATAACAAGATTCCTTTTATTTATGAGCATATTTAATCTTATATATATACTAATTGGAGTTCTAATTCAAAGATTATAATCAGGGCACTTAAAATTTACAAATCTATGAATAAAAAAAATATTGAAAAAAATATACTTGGATTTAATCTTTTGGATAAAGAAAATGTCAGATTTATGCATAACTATGAACTCGAAGTTGTCTTATGAGTAAATATTGAGATCTTTTAGTTGTCTTATGAGTAAATATTGAGATCTTTTAATGAGTAAATTTTTGTCTTGTGTTTTGACATTCGAGGTTAATCCTCGAAAATTCTACCGATCTAGTAGTTAGTGGTTTAATCGTATGAGTTGGTTCTATTGTGTTAGTTCGATATTTGATCTCGATATTTTATGTTATTTATTTGGTATTAGCATGGTCTTCTTTTTTTTTAACATTAGGCCATTTAGCCAAATTACTACATAATATAGATAATGGGATTTAATCTTGCATGTGTAAGTGCACCTGTTTTTAGTGGATTTACCACCTAACACTAGACTAAATGTTATATGCGTATATTGGTCTCAAACCTAGAAAAAATAACATTAGACGGAAAGTCTATAAATCTTTTTCTTGTTTAAAAAGAAAGCTGATCCTCGAAAATGAAGCCCTATAGAATTTTCAGAAATTATATGTTCCTCTTATTATAAAGGTGATAATTTTGTATTGTATAGATCATAAACCTAATCAAAGTAATATTTTTTTTTTTGTGGTTTGAATTAAAAAGGCAATGGGGATATCTGAGGTCCCATCAGTGACGCCGTTTAAACATTGTTTCGATTCACGCGCCGCCGGAAAGAACATGACGGGGCCGAACGTACCGGTGATAGAACTTGGTCTGCCGGGGAGAATGGGACAAGTGAAATGGGCATTTTACGGTGCGAGTACGGTGGTGAATGTGAAGGAAACAGTTATGTGTTTAGCTTTCGTCAACGGTGGAAACAAACCTAAGAATTCAATGGTGATTGGATCACATCAGCTTCAAGATTATATGATTGAGTTTGACTTTAGCCGGACGATTTTCGCTTTTAGTGAGTCACTACTGCACCATAACTCAAGCTGCTCCACTTGGAATTTCGGAAAATAGAATCAATCAAACATAAACATATGACATGACCGTCTTAATTTGACGTTTTCGTTATAACATTTCTTGAGTTACATTCTGTTGTATGATGCGTTTACTGTGACTTAATTATGAGTTCCAATCGAAATTAATATAAATTGTCATCAGTTTTTCTTGAATAGTTTCAGGTGATAAAATTTAGTTCGTATAGATTAAATATTATAAATCTAATTATTAGAAAAAAACTCTTGAAAGATTTTGCAGAATCCCTTCACATGGCATCATGGCTTGTTTCATGGGAGTCATAATTATAGAGACTCAATAGTATAGTGGGTGATTTCTTAGTCCTTGGAAACGTTTCTCGAAACATAAATAAATATTTATTTCCTAAGAAATATCTTACTAATTATATCACTATTATTAATTTGAAATCTTGAAAAGAGAAAACATATAAGTTATCTAGATAGGAAGTGAGACAACGTGGTACGAAGCTTTGTGTGCATCAAATATTTAAAATCTAAATTGCAAAAAGAAACGAAGATGACACATAGTATCGTACAAATATACAGATCAAGAAATCACAAACGAACGAAAATAAGGCTCATCGTTTGATATATATATTTAAACACTTCTAACCTATTTGTTATTTTATTTTTTTATACAATTCGGGTGAATTCGATTACACAGATATCATTAAATTAGAGTTAGGTTGCAGAAATTTTTCTTTAGCTAGTTCTTAGGTCAATAGAATATAAAATCTAACTAATTCTGGAATCAGGAGAATTAGCTAATTCTTAGAAAAAATTTCTCTTTTCGATACCCTCTAAACCTTAATGCCGCCTTTGTCTTTTTTCAGCCTCGGGATCAGTGGCCAAAGGCTTCCGCAGCTCCTCTTTGGTTTTTTGTTTGTTGTTCTTCTGTTTAGCCGGTGTATGTGTCTGCTTCATCATCGGAGACACAGTCTTCTCCGATTTCTCCTTGCTCACTTTGGCTTTTTATTTTTAGGTTTCATTTTTTGTTGCTTCTCCTCTCCTTTGATTTCTTCTTCACACGGTTTTGGGATTTTCAGGTGGAGCGATTAATGAGTTTGGGCAGTGATTCTCCATTGATGTTTCCAGTGTCTTTCTCTATGTAGAATTATGACATTCCAACTCAAAATCAATTGACAATGAGTGGATTGACATTTATCTTATATATAGTACTTAATCCTTTCTAAACTTCCGATGTGGAATATTTATTCTCAACCCCCCCCCGAGACAATGGCTCGTCTAGCCATTAGTCTCGACAATAGTCCATTATAGGATCAATTTTCATGTCAGATTAATCGGGCCTCTTTCAATGGGCCGGATCGGTTCGGGTGGGAAAGCATGTGTTCAGGCTCTGATACCATGTAGAATTATGAGATTCCAACTCAAAACCAATTGGCAATGAGTGGATTAGCCTTTATCTTATATATAGTACTTAAGTCACTTCTAAACTCCCGATGTGGGATATTTATTCTCACACTCTATGTGATTCATCTCTCTCGAAGTTTCTTCTTTTTTCAAGGAGGCATGAGGATGGCCATCTGATTTGTTTGTGGTTCTTCGATGGATGATGATTGGTGGTGGCTGGAATCTAATCTAGAGTCCTTCCCTTCAATCCTATATTCTAGTCCTTGAAGGCTCATGTTGCTATGAAGAGATCTCAAAGTTTTTTATTAGTATGACCGGCTTAACTCACTCCCAAAAACTAGCTCAAGAGAAGAGGATTGCTACATACTTATTATCTTTAACATTTCCAATGTGGGATATTTGACACTTTTGCATACTTTCCTCACGTTCAGGGACATCTGAAGTGTAAAGTTTGTGGGACTGGACATCCACAGGTGGTCTACATTGGAATTGAGCTAAACTCTGATACCATATTAGTATGAGCCTAACTCACTCCCAAAAGCTAGCTCAAGAGAGGAGGGTTACCACATATTTATATATTGCCCAAGAATTTTTAACCTTTCCAATGTGGGATATTTGACACTTTAATAATTCTCGGTGTTTGTTTTGTTCGTTTTCATTCCTGTCGTTGAAAGGTAGCAGATGATTTGGCCTGATAGAAGGAAGTTATTACCCTTGGTAAATTTTGCAACAAAGGTGCTCTTGCTGACTCAAAGCAGGTTACTCTTTGGAAGAGTTATAAGTGTTGTTTAGTCTAAAGTTTGAGGGCTAGTTTCAGACCGGTTGGCTCGTGATAATTATTTGGAAATTATATATCACCATGTATTAGTGTAGTAGTTTGCATTATTTATCTAGTTGTTTTCATTTTCTTACTTTGTCTTTTTTTGGTAGTCTAGATTGTCGGTTTTGCATATTGTTGTTATGTAGTTTTGTTTCTTCGTAGTTTTATTTTTTATCCGCTACTAGTTGTTTTTGTAATTCTATCAAATATTTGAAAATTGTATAAAGAAATAACTAACATTGATATGAAAACTTCTATTTCCGTATACACAGTTTAATTTAACTAGAAGAAAGTTCAAACCTGGAAGAATGCTTTAACACAGCTGCCAAATCCACCTCCCATCATCCCATCAAATGTGGTTCCAAAAGACGCACCTACGCTAATATGAGCTTCCCTTGTCTCAACGTTTCGACCAAGAAAGAAGACCACGTCTTGATGGAAGAATCACTATGGACTTCGAGAAGAGCCATCATGTCGAAGAGGCGTATTAGGGAATAACATCTCACATCGAAAGTTGGAAAGGATTCTCTCTAATATATATAAGATATATATAGGTTTCTCTACTTATTACCAATTGATTTTGAATTAGAAACTCATATTCTAATCAAAGTTAATTATCTTTCTAGTCAAAGTGTCAAGAAACAAAAATTCAATAGAATGGTTTTCTAGTATTCACGAAGAGAAGGCGTTGTCTTAAGTACGAAGTCTTAACCCACTACAACAAATATGGGCATTGTTAACATACGATAAACGCTACTATATGTGATCTATAGCGTTTTTGTAAACTCTATATCATCCGGAACTATCTTTGCTCTCCTATATAGGATTTTTTTTGTATGCTATTATATCATACTTAAAGATTTAGATAGCAAAATCCTTTCGTCAATTTTTCTGTTTAAATGCACGTAGGATTTGATTAATAAGGAAAGATCTAAACCCAAAAAATATTAAGATTAGACAAAATAAGCTTATCTAGGGTTTCCAGTCATAATTATACAGTCTGGATCTAGATTGCAAAATCCTTTTTCTGGATCTCTAGAGTCGCATTTGGTGTTCTAATTCACATGGGATTTTATTTAAAAAATAAAGTTATAACCCAAAATAAGTGGGAGTCATAATTATACAGTCTAGTGTCTTCTCCTATAAATACTCTTTATTAATACTCACTAGTCACTACAACTAATCACAAGAGAAGTAGACAAAAAAAAAATGGTTCATCTTCGTATAATTCATTTCATCTGCCTAATCTTTTTCACCCTCGCAAACATATCACACTCTCAACCTGTAAAACCTCACGCTTTTCTAGAAGCAATTAGTAAAGACGATGCCTTAAATCTCTACTACGTTTTCTTACCTATTGGCAACGACACTCTCAAATTCTCCATCGACCTTGGCGGCTCTGCGCCAGTGTTGCTATTCTGCCCCACCGCCACCAAATCCCCCACACCGACAATGGCTTCATGGTTTTTATGACGACATTAAACTTTCCGTTGACTATAGCTTGCACCGACAAGAACGTTGACGCAGTGACGAAACCTTACAGGTCCACTGTTAATGGGACAGTGGGTTTGGCCAAAACCCTAATCTCGCTTCCTTCACAGCTTGTTTCTTTGTACAAACTACCGTTGAAGGTAGCTCTTTGTTTCCCTTCAACATACAGAAATCAAAATTATGGCGGCGATGGTGCTCTTTACATTGGTGGTGGTCCTTATGTTATGCCGCAATACCCTAAAGATGTTACTACCCTCTTTGCCTCCACTCCTCTGCTCACTAATGACCAGACTCCTGGTGAGTACTTCATCGATGTTAAATCCATCCAAATTGGCGGAAAGTCAATTCCTTTCCCTAAGAAAGTCACAAAAATCAGCACTTTGGCTCCTTACACCGTTTTGCATAGTTCTATTTACAAGGGTCTGGTCTTAACCTTCGCGGCGAAAGCCAAGATGGCTAAAGCTCCAGCAGTGAAGCCTTTTGGTTCGTGTTTTAACTCCAAAGGACTCGAGGAGACGATGATGGGATGAAATGTCCCACTGATTGAGTTGGTGATGAGTGGTGGGGCTAAGTGGAAGATCTACGGGTCGAATTCGCTTGTGAAAGTTAGTAAAGATGTGGTTTGTTTAGCTTTTTCCGACGGAGGTGTGGCTCTGAAAGAGGCGATGGTGATCGGAAGTTTTCAGATGGAAGATAATATGGTAGAGTTTGATATCAAAGCTTCTAAGTTCTCTTTCTCTTCTTCTCTTTTGATTCACAACTCTACTTGCTCACAGTTTAGATTCTTGTGATTTTAGTTTGGTCTTTACTATGTTTGGTCTGTAACGTTTAAAGTGTGCAAGAACACTATCATGAATAATTGATCCTCTGTTTGAATGTTGTTTCTTCACCACTTTCATCGGTTCTATCGATTCTAAAAATTTCTTGTTACGTAGATAATCCGGACGAACCTAACTAATCTCACATTTATAAAAGATCGTCTGACACTAACATATCATATTAAACATCTAAATTTATAAAAATGAGAATTTGTGATTCTATATTAGTGAAAATTTCACATCATAAATCAACTAACCTATAATAATACTTCAAATTCTAAGCATAAATCAAATCTGAACTTCTACAAATTTATACCGCGAAACTTAAATTGTCATTCATTTACTGCTACTATGACCGCTAAACTAAGAAAATATTTTTTACATAGTTTTCTTTCCAAGAAAATTCGAACTCAGAATTTCTCAAAATGCTTAGCATAAAGTTATCCTTAGTCCACAAACCTCTACGCCAGTTATAAGAACTTACCAACAAGAATGAAGTAACATGCACGAGTTGATCAATTATTTGAGATGCTTGTTTCATAAATCTGTTATATTTGAATTGAAATCATTTTCACTTCTGACTTTTGTATCTTGAGGATCTCTTAGTACAAATTTTTTAGTCTAACGTGATCGTGAACTAAACTCAACATACATATAGCCGACAAAAGAGCGTACATATACGCCGAGAATCAAATTTGTTCAACCTAGAGTAAGACCCACGTAAATATAAATAAAATATATTGAGGGGATTAATTTTGTTAATAAAAAAAGAAAATTAGGATCCTACCCAAAAAAAATAAAAATTCGATGCATAAAAAGTATATATTTTATAATTCATAGTTTAATTAAAATCAATCAGATAAACCTTCCCTCCACTTGATACTAAAATATGAATTATCAAAACAATGAAAGTACTTTTAACTTTCTAGTATTTTCTTTCATCATGAATTATAATTTTAGATGTTCAAGATACATGAAGATCGATCCTCGTGATTCGTGAAGCAATGTAATTAACGACATTTTTAAAAACTTTGTCTTCTTTTTTTAACTAATCAAATTGCAAGTGGCCCATTGTTTATTAAAATCATGCACGTGTTACACGACAATATAGAGATATGGATTTCGAAATAATATTTGTAGTGAATTCTTGAAGAAAAGATTACAGAACATGGTCCAAAATATTATTGCTTAAGTTTCTTTATTTTTTTTATTACAAGTGTGTCGACAAGAATCTCATGAGTTCCTACATATCTTTCTTTCAAATATCTCTATGTCCATTGACCATCTCCTATTATATATTTATATTAACTAGACACACATTGCATAACAAAAAAAGAGGGGCACGAAAAAGAAAAAGAAAAAATATGGTTTAGCTTTTCGAAATTTCACGATATAGGGTTGATTTATATATACCAATTTTGTTATATTAGATCAGTTCATTCAAAACCGATAAACTGTAAAACTAAAAAAACCGAGATGTATTAAACCAAACCGTGTTCAATCGAATTTTAAATAGTTTTCAAATAGTTTGAGTTTTTATAAAACCTATAAACTGTAAAACTAAAAAGAAAATCGAACCACAACCAAATCATAAACATAAACCGGAATGTCCACCCCTAATTTATAGTCCATTAATAATATCCATATGGTGAATCTGAATTTAAGTTTCTTCCAAAGAAAAAATATATAAAGGAACATTTTCCTACTCCAATGGTAGTAGTTGAGTGGATGTATAACAGCCTAAGTTTTTAATAGTAAGCTCTACTTTAATTTTTTTTCAAAATTTAGAACATTGTTTTTGAATTAGCCGCTTTTATACTATATTTATAGAATTTTCGCCAGATGTCAGAGATTCCAATTTTTTAAGTTTAGATATTTCATACATCAAAGAGTTCTGTAAAATTTTTTTTTTGTGAGATTAATGAAGTTTGCTTGGATTTTCTTTTTTATATAAAAGCAAACAAAAAATAGTGATAGTTGTGTGCTAAAAAAAAGAATCGTGAAAGTTTGAAGAAAAAACATCCCCATTGTCCAGTATTTCGTTTTGGGCTTCTATTTAATTTGCAGAGTCCATTATCTTTTGGGCTACTATTGTACCACTAGTAACAAACTCATATGATTTATTCATACGATATTTGTAAGTTGGGCCGAAAACCAAAATAATAGTACAAGCCCATTGATACCAAAAAGCCCATACAATGATAGCCTTTCTTTCATATGATTTATTCTTGTACAATATTTGTTATTTTCATGTTGTTTTGTTGTTTTGTTGATTTGATCTCTACAAAAATGCCGCCGACAACAACCCTAATAGTTATAACTTATGTATATATATGTGAGGGATATATGTCACATAGGCAAATTAATTACGGAGCAAACTGTATTTCAAATAATAAGTCAAATTCTGATTAGTGATTGTAATAAGTAAACTAACCTGTCCATCAACTGATTTTAATAGAGGGAATCTATGATCATGTACGATGTAAATGATTGTCTCAAAGGTTTAATGATAAATTTATTGTCCATAATCATTTTTTTTTTTCAACAATCATAATTTAAATAGACAATATCAATTGCAACAACAACCAAAATTATATATATATATATATATATATAAAGTTATTTAGTTAAATAGTTGAATATCTGTTGAGTTACTCTCAGTCTGGTGGTTAGTATGATCCAGCTAATGATTTGGTACCAGGTTCGATTCCTACCCGCTCCATTATGATAGCTTAAAAAATAAATTATAGAAGTGAAGTTTAGGCTATGGATCGGGGCTTGTCGATCCAATTGTTAAAAAAAATAAAAAATAGTTGAACGTCCCAAATCTTTAGTTTTTCTACCATATTCAACTTTAATAGTTGTACATGTGATAGAGTTTGAAAAGTTTTGAGGTATAAATAATGTATTTCTATCTATTTTTCTTAAATAATTTTTTTTTTTTATAATTGGATTAATAAAGTTCTACTCACAGAAATCAAATTCCGATAAAAGAAAAAACAACATATGCGGATTTAACCAATTTATGCTAACAAGTAAACATAAGAATTAATATAATCTTCTACTAATAGCATAAATTGGATGATAAAAGTACAATTGTACAATTGTGATTACATATAATATCTTATGTGATATATAATAAGTCCATGTAATGGATGATGTTATGCAAAACACTCACATGTTCCACTTGATGTTGCTATGTCTTAGTGTGTCACTTACATGAGTGGTGTCGTTATCAAAGAAAGTCATCGGGTGATTTTGCGCAATTTACAGTCCTCAGATTCTCTGTGATCTCTCTTTTTTAAGTTACAAAACATTTCGTACCAATCACTTTTTTTCATTTTTCCTATTTACACTACACTTCTTTCACATGCTTCTACATATTCACCCACTAATTATGTTATTAGATTCTTATCTCTTTCTTCTTTTTACACCACATCTGATGAATTGATTGTTTTGTGAATTACCAAAGGATCTCCAACCCATCTTTATTTTTTATTCTAAATACCATTTTAGAGTAAATTTACTTTAATCGATTTCTATTTTTGAAGTGGAATATTATTTTTTCTTCTATATATGAGAAATATTTTTTTTTTCTATTTTATAAGTGACAATTTTTAGAATAAAAATAAAATATAGTTAAAATATTTTCTTTAAAAAAAAAATACATTGGAGTAAAATACATCTTTATTATAGATTTTTTTATTTTAAAATAAAAAATAGAGAAATACATATGTCTTTACCTTACATTAAAATTCTATTTAATTATCCTGTAAGGAAAAAAATATTAAAATCATGAATTTAATTTAATTTTAATATAGAGAAGGGGTAATAATGAGGCGTGGCGTGTAGTGAGGTATGGAGGAAAATTAAGTGGGGTCCACTAGCTTCAATATCCACCGTACATTAGAAAAGATTCCCTTATGGGTCCCATTTCCTTTAACTAAATCCTGGTCGTTAATTTGTTTCCGTCATCGTTTTATTTAAGATATGCGTCACACTGAATTATTACTCGTCGGCTCGGCTTGGACCGTTCAAATATTCAGATTAAACTAAAGTAGTTTAAGTGAATAGGTTTGGATCTGTGTGTTTGGTTGGAGTTGTAGTAGCTCTCTGTTTTTTCTGCTTACCTTTTTGACTGCTAATTTCCGGATTCGAAGATTTTCTATCTCTCTTTTTGACAGACGTAACAACAAATCAAGAATCATTTTTTATTATTATTCAATATGTTTTTTTTCTCTAGTTTAAGTTAATAGATTTAAAATAAATTGTAAAAGTTAGGTAGATTAGTATTAGTGTTTTTTTTATAATTTTTGTAGATATCAAGTATCGAATTTTTTCCCTAAAATCATAAAATGAGATAAAAAGTCACTAGAACGGTTGACAAAAAAAATTAAAATAAATATGGTATACATGAAAATGTTATACATTACATATAAATTTATACAGATGTTTACTTTATAAAACCAAATATTGAAAATATATTTAGGGCAAAAACTTGGTTTTGACTTTGATATTAAGTTGGATTTTTATTTTATTTGACCCAACAAAGATAAGATCATATGTAGATATGGAAAACTCCTAGTTGACCAAAATAGTAAAAACATTTTAGAAAAGGTATTATATATACACGTGTAAACAACTCAATTAAGATAATATAAGAAATTTAATATAAGAATTTGTTTTTATTTATGTTGTCACTTGTACTTTTTATATCTCTCTTTTTTGTGTGTTGTTTCCCTATTTCATGAGACTTTTGTCTAAGATGATTTTGTTATACACTTGTGTTTTGAAATATTCTTTTTTTGTTTCTTTCTCTTTATCGATTTTCCAAATATGATCATGTTTGCTTAGTTATAATTCTTTTTTTTTCTTTCTTTTTTTTTGCTTAGTTATAATTCATATTCAGTAATCAGAATTGTTTAAAAAAAAAAGTTTCAGGGACGAAAGTTTACTCACATATTGCCATTTGGACCACAAATCCAAGATTGTGAATAGTATTAAATTTTTAGTTTTTACCAAGGGCAAAAGCGAATGTGTAACAATATATACCTTGGAAGTCAGTGAAGAATTATTCACTATTTGAAGTGTTGAATAATCTAGAAATTTATAAAATTCAAGGGAATAATGTTATTAATCAAATGTAGAATCGGGTTCGAACTTGGGAATTAGCAAACAAAAATATAAGAAAATAATTTGTATTTGGACCATAATTTAAGGGTTTTGTCGGTCATGTTTTAGTCAATTTCTCTATTCTGTAGTCATATATATGAATTTTTTTTTTGTCAACAGGTCTACAATTGGCTGGTCCATTAGCCAAGTTCATACATAATGTAAATAGTAGAATTCGATCTCTGGTTATGCAAGTGCGCATGTCTTAGTGAACTTACCGCATACCACTAGACTAAAAGTCACTTAGTAATACTAATTAATAAGTGCATTTAACAAAACAAAAAAATTGAATAAGTGCCAAACCATCCTAACACTGTATTTAATAGTATATGGGTGTATCAAATTTGTTCAACCACTAAATAAATTTGCCGCTAATGGTGATAAAAGACTTTAACGTTGAGAAATGAAAGTTTACTACAAATGAAGATGTAAAGTTTCTCTCTTCTTGGGGTTGATTCGTCTAGTTTTACATCTTCTAGGAACAACTTACAAACAATAAATAATACAATTTTATTATTTTTTACCACCAAACAAAGTACAATAGTTGGTCTATAGTATTTTTTGTTACTAAATTAGATTCATAAAATCTGATGTATAGCTTAAACCTTAAATTATATTACGCGAGCACGATTACGAGTATATAAATTCAATATAGTTGTAGAAGTAAATATTTAATTATTTAACCAAAATTATTTTTCTGTAAAGTAATGTATAGTCTGCACAAACATGATCAAGTGGTTAAGTAAAATTTGGAAAGTTTAGGAGTGTTCTGGCATAAACAAAGGTATTCACATAATTCTTTTCAACCCCCAAAATTAGTTAGAACTCATGTCATGTAGATCCAAAAATCCAGATAGGACTAATTGTATTTTTAGATTATGTCTCGAATATTATAAACCTCTATTGATTTCGACCATCTAATTTATCAAAAAAAAGTTGTGCGTACAAAATTGGATAAACCCGAATGTTGCTCAAACAGATAGATCTATTTTTTGCAATTCAATTTTTTAAAAAATCTTAAAGGGTTTATTCACTGAATTATTCTCCAAATAACACATTTTATCCAACAAAAAGAGAAGAAAAGTGACGAATAGTAATGTGTTCAAAAACAAAATAACAAAAAAGTGAAAAATAGTAAACCGTAAAAGAAAAAAGGAGAAAAAGAACTAAATGTCTAATTCTAGCCATGAAAATATAAAGATGAAATAGACATGGGAAAATAAAACAATCACAATAATGACCAAACAAATGACATAAAATTGCGTAAAAAAATGTTGAACTTTAGCAGGTCAGTGAATGGGAATTAAGAGGGAAAATGTTAGAGCCGTTGAAGAATTGAAGAAGAAACAGAAAGCCGGAAGCAGCCGATAGAATTGGACATGGCCATGTGAGCATCACTGACACAAGACCATATTGGGTCTTGAGCCATCTCTGTACTTCGAACTCCCAAACTTTGACTCTTACAACTCTTACTCTTCTTTTTAACTCACTTTCTCTCATTTTATTAAGAATTTATACACCTTCATTAATTTCTTCTTCTTCTTCATTTATTTATTTTATATTCCCTGCACCCCAAGAAGTCTAAACGGTACTTAAGTTATTAATCTAGTTGTATTATAGTATAATTTTTTAATGTTTGTCGTACGTTTTTAATATTCTTGCAATCGAATTACCAACATGTGATTGTGAGTTTAGTCTTTGTAAATCCAGACTAAAGACTTAAAAGATGAACATTTTAATATTAACACTTGACTGACCAGCTTAGTATATTTGGCTAATTTTTATATTAATTATTCGTAAACTAATACTATAATTAACCCTAATTTCATATAGTCTTTTAATGCATTATAAGAACAATAAAAATAAATGATACACACTCCGTTTCAATTTATAAGATATTTTAGCAAAAAAAATTTGTTTCAATTTATAAAATATTTTATAAAATTTTATGCAGAATTAAATGTATTTGATTATTAATATTATGCAGTATTTTATGTGATTAGTCAAATTTATTAAATTAAAATATTTAATAAAAGTTTGTTAATAAAATTTTAAATTTCTTAATATGCATGTTTTTATGTAGAAAATCTTATATTCTGAAACGGATGGAGTATATTATATTTAGAAAATATAAAATATATAGATATATATATTCTATTGATATCTCATATTCTATTCGTTGATGATATCGGCAAATAAACCTAATGTTATTTCTAATTAAATATATTAAAAGGAATTTCACTCGATTTTACGTGCAGGCAGAGAATAATTGTTAATATTCTTTTTTTAGACATAATAATTGCGACATATATTTATATATACATTAATAATAATAAAAAGTGATAAATCTCAAAATGAATGGCTAAAAAGACAGGAAGTGGGGAGTGAGTAAATAATAAAACAAATTAAATCATAAAATTAAAAATACAAAGATATTTGTATGAGAATTGGGTGAAGTGAACTCTGACCTGTTTTGTTTAGTTAAATAAATGTTATCCTATCTTTCACGTGCTGTTACCAGAAAGATGTCTGGGTTCGATTATGACAATTTCATTTCATTTATACGTAACAGTATATATGAAAGAATAATAATTCTTTTATACTTATAAAAACAAACGAAATAATGGAAATGAATGGATTGGTATCTATCGCACATTAAAGCTCACTCACTACGTTGAATCATCAATCATATGCATTATAAGGAGTAGTCTTATCTCATGAGCTTTTCTTTCTTTGGATCATATGATAATTGATCTTTATTTGTTCACTTGTATGTTATTTTACATACAAATAAAGTTAACAATACCTATTATTTTGTTAAGATCAAGATTGAAATTTAGTTGTAAAGACAATTTGGACCAAAATGTAAATTTGTCTCTTTTCACATTCGATTTTTGTCGTGAACTAAGTCGATGTTATTTAACTAAATAAATATGTTATATTTTAGGTCGTATTACAAATCTCTGAACCAATTTAATTGTAGATTTATTTTCGTAACAGCAGATCATAATTTTTGATACTGAAAATTAACGCATTATCGTTAGACATTTTAAACTTTTGGTACCAAAGAAACTACTGCATCGTCACTTGATATCAATACTATTTATGTAATGGATTAGTTGAATTTCGGCTCAATATTGTCATCAGCAAAAAAGTGGTAAGACTATTTCACATTGTGGGTTGTCAAGTAAGCATTATCTATAGACCCACTAAAAAATCTCACTGCATCATTATCATGTTTCTTGCAACTTATTATTATAATTTTCTTTGGTTTTTTTTTTTGATAAATCTGGTTTTATTTTTCCTTAGGCCCCGTGATGCGTTTGTCCTATTATATAAATAATTTTTATTAAATGGAGCTAGTCACACATTACATGCAGACAACACACATACATGCACAATACTCTTGACGATTAATACGAATTGGTGTTGGTTAGTAACATGTCGTACGTGTATGAAGAAATTGAACTCACAGACCAGAATGATATATAATCAATAAATAAGAACTTTGGAACAAAACACAATGGAACTTCTGCATTCGTTGTTTTGTTTATCGAAATCAAACAGTAATATTTGCCGGACACATGTTTGTTTTTACTATTGCATGACATATTGGGTCCAACGTTTTAGGATTTACTATTTTAAATCATAAATTTTTTCCTTTTTAATATGAAAATTTTATGCTAAAAAGAATATAGGAAAAATGTAATTTAAATTTTCACATTACAAAAAGTAGAAAAAAAATCAATTTTACATTGCTACTTTAAAATATTCTAGTTATCTCTTGATTTTATATTTAAATAGTAAATTTTCTTTGATTTACCCGTATTAGTTTCGTTGCTAAATGACTAAGCATAAATTATTAAGGGGGTGTTATTGGTTCAAAAGTTTTAATGACTTTGAAGGATATAGAAAGTAATTGAAATTTTGAAAGTTTACATATTTTTGCAAATTTGTAAAGATTGTATAATGATTAGTGAAGAGTTTTATTTAAAGATTTGTATATAGTTTCGAAGATTTTTGATTATTTTGAAATACTTTAGTTGATTCTTGTATCCACAAAAATATATAAACAAAATATTCTCAAGATATTATACAACCACGTTTATTGATTTTTATCCTCTATAAATGGTCGTGGACAAAAATTCATGAAGTACAACAACAATTTTCTTAAGAAGGTACGCTCTAGTTCTTTACTCATTTTCTAATTATTGTTGTTTAATCAATTGTGTGTTTGTCATTGTGTGTTTCTTTGTGATTAGTAGTGGTTTTTGATTATTTTTTTCATCTAGGCATGTTTTTTTTTCAAAATTGTTTATTGATTGATTGAAGGTATAGACTATAGAAGATTCTCAAAAGAGTAAAGAAAATGGTTCTTATAGTTTATGGGGACCTGAAGAGACAAAATTGTTAATAAATCTACTTGTTGATAGAATTCACCGAAATTGGCGTGATGCTAATGACATCATAAATAAGCTGACAGTAGAGCAAATTTTTTTACCGATTTTGAATGAAAGATTTGGATGTCAAAAAACTCACAAGCACTACCTAAACAGAATGAAGTATCTGAGAACTATATACCAAAATTATTTGGACCTACAACGCTTCAACTCTGGATTTGGTTGGAATCCTGAAATGAAAAGGTTCACTGTTTCGGATGAGGTGTGAGATGAATATTTAAAGGTACGTATTTGATTATATAAAATTCTATGCATCTTAACATAATTTGAACATATTGAGCTAATAAGTGTCTTTTATTGATCTACATAAGCATCCTGGCCATAAGCATTTATGTTATGAGTCAAATGAACAATTTGAGGATCTTCAACTCATTTTTGGATGTGGTATAGCTACCGGTAGTTCGTGATTGAAATGGGTGATACGACTATGCTCGTAGTCTTAGAGTTGGAGAGAATAACCCAGTCAGAGCTAACGCAAATCTTCACCTAATCAACAACGATGTTTTTGAGTCATCAGCACAAGAACCAACATCATCACCAAACTGTGTATGTCATCTGTTCTAGATAAAAATCCAAAAGAACGTAATGAAAAACTTCATCCAAGGAAAAAGTTTAGAACTGAAGTTACTAACACTACAAATAAGATGAAAAATGATCAAGATGATCCTATGATCATTTTTAGTGTCACACAACAAAGAGAAAAAAGAATCCAAAGAGAAGTTGAACAGAGAGAAGCAAAACTAAAATAAGAAGCTGAAGAAAAGGAAGCTAAGAGAAAAAAGGTAATATCTAAGAAGCGATGAAGGAGATTCCTAACTTAGACAATCACATTCCATACAAAGCAATTACTTTGATTCATGAAAAATATCTTTAAAGACATGTCGAATGAAGAACGGTTTGGTTGGATTCAAAGCAACATGAACTCAACATAATTATTACGATGGTCGTTAGTTTTCGTTTCATTGTTATTTTATTATTTGGGTTTTGTGAGACTATCTTTTTTGTTTGGTTTATGAAGTAATAATATATTTGTTTTGAAATTATTTGTGTTCAATTCAATAAATAATTTGGTGGAACATAACGCGATTCTTGATTGACTTTTTTCTTGTGAATTATCTAGAAGTTATACGTGTTCTTCTCTTGAGTGTTACCATTTTTATTTTATTGCAGATTTTTCATTACTATTTTTAATTCAATTTTCAATTATATATTCTTTGCAGAGCGTACTTTTTCCCATGGAGCATATCATTGTGAGAGACGAAGAAAATCAAGAAGATAATGAATCAGAAATGGATATTAAACAAAAGTTATTAACACTAAATTTAATTGCCACAGAATAAAAGAGTTAATAATTTTTATTAAGTCAGTTAAACGATGAGTCTAATTTTGCAAATAATTAACGAATATTTGTAATATAAATTGAATGTTTAAAATGATTAAATAAAAATTAATTTTCTTTTCAAAATAACATTTTAAAAGAAATTTGCATATTTTCAATGTTTTTTTTTTCAGATCGAAAAGAGTTAATCTATTATCAAAAGCCACAATTTAAAATCTATTTTTCTTCTTTCATTTGTATCAGAAAGAAATCAAACCTTAGTGCTGGAGAATTTGTAAAACGAGCATTACTACACTAGTCAATCGGAAATGTTAATACAAAATAAATAAATAAATTGGCAAATATTTTTCTTCCAATTTCGGGCATATATATACACACAACGACATGCTTTTATTCCAGGATCGGGTCTGCTACATGACTTATGACACTACTATAGGTTTTCCTGGGTCAAGTTTTGTATCAAAAAAGCTTACGTATTTTTTTTATTTACTTCTTTTTTTTCCAACAATTTATTACTAGCCTTAGCCTTTGAATTGTTTATGTTTGTAGACAAAAGTTACTTTTGCCGTTAGAAGTCATTGAATTCTCGCTATTGATTTGCACTACTATGAAAATTGTGAGTCCATTCGTTAAGCAAAAACTCGTGAGTGCAAATTCTATCAGCTTTTAGTGTCAGTATCCATCTGCATAATCAAAAATAATTATAATTATTATTTTATTTTTAAAATAAAATAAAATATAAACGATACCTTTTAATGCATATTATCAGAGAATTAACAAAAAACAATACAGACACTAAAACTGGAAAGTGAAACAGTGAATAATATTGAATAAGAAGTAGTACATTTAACAAATAATTCAAAATTGAAATTAAAAAAAAAAAACAGTGAGAAAGCGTGTGGTTCAATAATTGCTTAGTTATTTGTCAAAGTGGTCTTTGCTTTGCTTCTTAAATCAGCTTCACGTGACCCATTTAATTTTCATCTCTCCTTTTTCTGTCTCAGAGTCAACATTTTAATTACTTATTTAATTGCAGAGTTATTAAATAAACAAAGCTTGAGGAACAGAAAGAATTTTTTTTTTAAAGTTGAGAGCGCACAAAATTTAATTTCATTTTCAGTTAATAACTCTTTCTTTTTGTTGTCAACAATTAATCATTAAATCGATAAAAGTTTATCCATAATCTAAATTTTTTATATAGAATATAGTGAGATTCGAACTCATTATCTTATACCTAACTAAATTAAAGACAAACTAACTGGATTACATATTTCTTGGCAATTTTTTTTTTTTGTTAAATATTTGTTATTATGCGTTTACAAAAGCAAAACTATACAGTGGCCATTTCGGATTGTTGGAGAATATTGAGGAATGTGAGTAAATGTCAAGGAGAAGAAGTTAGATACACCATACATGTATACTATTCGAGATAAAAGAAAAGGAAAGTTCTAACGTTTTTGTACAATTTATAAAAACTATACTATTTCCGTTAAAAAGAATTTGATTTTCTGAATATTTTATATAGATTAAGAAAACCACAAATATTTAATAATTTATCTTTCTTTTTTAATTAATTACATAGAAAATTGAATATCAATCTAGCTACCAGTCAATAACACCACTAATTATACTTTTTTAAAATTAATTAGTTTTGTAAAATTCAAGATACATTAATTACTTAATACAATACTTTTGACATTAATACAATATTTACAATATATAAAATCAATCTTTTAGAAACAAGAAAAAAACTCTAGAAAATCAAATTTTTTGAAACAGAGGTAATATATGACAAAACGAAAATGTTTATAAGAACTGAATCCAAATTCAACTTGAGACTAGTTCTTGATATCTTTTACCATTAGTTAAAACTAATATATATACAATTATGATAAAATGTGTCTCTTACAAATGCATGTTTCAGTCGTTAGTTTTGTATCTATATTTCTTTTTAAAAAAATGAATATGTGTTTGAAATATTTGATTTGAAATGCGGTTTGAGATAAATTAATTCTCATCATAAACTAAATTATTGTTGTTTGACCATTAAAAAGTTTGAAATCGAATTAATGGTTGCTATTGTTTTTCTATGGGATTAATTAAATTTCAATCTAGATATCTCTGATTTTGTTGAAAGAATTTGATTTAAATCATTTCGGTTTAGATTAGTTTTGTTTTTATGATATGGTGAGCAAAGTCAATTTGGAAGCTTAAAGGATCTGGTGCAATCTTTTTTCTCTTCATGTCGAATTTAAAGTTGTTCTTTGAGACTATGACTTGCATATTCTCCTTCCAAATCTTAAAAATAGCAATGACGACAAATTGTACAGTTGTTGTAAAAGTAATAATCAGTTTATCTTTTTTACATATAGGATTTCAAGCATTTTTGAGCCCATTTTGTGTTTTTTTTAATTGACTCGTAGTATTAAAAAATTATCAAGAAATTTATTTTTTGTAAAAAATTATCTTTTGTAAACTCATTTTCCAATCGATTTTACCACAATAACAATCGAGTGTGGTTGATAAAAATAAACCAACAACCTTAGAATAATAGTGGATTATTTTTAAAAGTGTATTCTTTTCTTTTCTTATATCGTATATTCCTAAATCGTGTCCCGATAGATATGTTGTCAAAAAAACTCAGATCCTTTTGAGTTAACAAATAAGACAGAATTGACTTTTGTTGGTATGTAATATTCCCTTCTTACAACATTGGAAACACAAACAAGCCTCTCCATGTGACCTCTCTTCCTTCTCCAATTATCTCTTTTTGGGGCTCTCAATTTCCCACACTCTCTTTCTCTCACATAACTAGGTCCTATAATTAAGTTTGATAAGGCAAACAAATGAATAGTAAAACGTTTAAAAAAGGAATTGATGAATAGACTATTTGCCTGCAATTCGATTGGTCTGCAGGTTTTCATGGTATGACTAGGGAACATTTGCGTTAATTCACAAAGCTCCTTTCTTTCCCTATTTCTGATTGTAATTATGAACCCCTTACCAACTTTTTCTTTTGATTTTTAAGACATTTTTTTGGTGATACAGAGAATTTAGGCCGAGATTTAACAAACTTTTGGGGAATTAGTTCAACTACTAATTTTATTATGTGATATGACCATATTTTCATATGGTTAAATGGATTTTTAATGCCGAGAACGTGTGATCCAGTGGTAGTGGTCACATTACAAATTCTCATGTATCAGAGTTCGATTCTTCTCGATACAAAGAAAAAAAAAAGGAAAGATTTTAGGATATGAAGTTTAGTTATAGATCGACTCTTGTCGATATAATTATAAGAGTAATGTTGAAAAAAAAAAACGGATCTTCAATCGGACGGCTGTGATGCAGAACGTTAACACCCTCAATTATTTCATTTTCTGTGATGACTTGTAACTCTCTTATTCCACACTTTTCAATCCAAACTTATCTCAACTTCATCAGCTTAGCTTATATAGTATACACCAGAAACCCCCAACCATTTTTGTGTGTTCATTTTCTCTATTTTGTTTTTTTAAAGAATGAACCTAACTAAATTATTTAAATTTATTAATTTACTCATTTTGGTAACAATTTATTTTTCTTTCCAAAAGGGTTTTCCAACTATTTTTATAATCTCAAAACTCAATTCTAAATTGTGAAGTGTCACTTACTTTTTCTACCACTAGAATTTAATTCCAGGTAATTGTGTTCGACTCATGTAGTGCTCAAACTTGGTAAATTAAATATAAATTAAGCCTTATTAATTTAATTATTAAAAAAATTATTGCTGTTAACTATATGATTTTCTATATTTAAATCATGGTGAAAAGACTACCGAAATATATACTCCTATTTAACTGTTTGACTATTGATAATTCTTGTTTTTAAATTGTTTATTTTCTTATTTTAGAGAAAATAAATAAAATTTGAGAAAATATGTTTTTTTTTGAAAAATTTATTGATCAAATTTTTTGTCAAAATTTAGATCGATAAAATCTAATCAATAGTTAAATTACTCAAACTTCAAACAATATTATACAATTTACGTGATTTTTTAGAATAAAAGTGTTGATATAGATATTTTACTAGTTGATGAAAATAATTTTATTAAAATTTAGTTAATTCATTAATTCTAATAAAGATTCATTTTAAAGAGAATACTAAGAGTCCTAGTGGTGATTGCGGTTTTGGCGGGACGGGACAAAGTGTGATTTTTAACAAGTGTGGTATAAGTACGGTTTTGAGTAAAAAAAGGACCAAAAATTATATGATTGGTGAAAATATAGTAGCAGTACGGTATTTAGATAATATTATAATATAACTAATATAATAAATTTTAAAAGAATTTTAAAATTAAATAATAAAAATTATATTATAGTTAATAAAATAAATAAACCATGAATTAAAGGGAAATTATTTAAGTTATAAAGAAAAAGATGGAATTGTAACCAAACAGAAGATGAACAAGTGTCGGAATCTTTGTAAATACAGTAAAACAACTTTAATAAAAAAAAAAAAGAACCAGATCCGTGTGAAAGAAGCAAATTCTGAGTCTTTTTAATATATTAGTATTTGTGGCATGTAATGAAAATATTTAAACATAGAAACCAGATTTTTAAATAAAATAAAAGTCTAGGAGAAGTAATATTTTATGAAAAAGTTAAATATATTTTTTTGTCAACGGTTAGATATCATATCTCTATTTTTTTATCGGTTCCGCTACAGAAAATCATATAATCCATATGATTTGAGTTATATATTAGGTTTGTTGATCTAAATGTTGAAAGAAAAAATAACATAAGAAAATCGTATTTGGTCAAATAATTAAATGTTTATTTCTCTAACTGTTCAATAAAATATTAGTTGACAGAAAAAAAACTAAATGTCTATTTTTAGGATTTATTCTATTAGAGTTCGATTCTAAATAGTTGTAAAATTTGTGCAACAAGTTTTAAATTATAAATTTCACTGAACCTAAAAACATATATTTAATTTCAAGTATATTGGTCCTGCAGTAAATACAGTAAAACAACTTTAATAAAAAGTATAAAAAATTATATATTAGGTTTGTCGATCTAAATATTAAAAATAAAAGTAACGTGGAAAAAAGATAAAAAAATTTAAAAATTTGTATTAGATCAAGTAATTAAATGTCTATTTCACTAACTGTTGAATAAAATATTAGTTGACTGGAAAAAAACTAAATTGTCAACATTAGCGTTTCCAAAAACGCTGAGATTGTATCGCAACCGCTATGCTGCGGCCAAAATCAAACCGTCGCATTTGCAATTAAGTACCGTGAATCGTGTCGATATATCGATTACAGTTTTTACTGTATAGTGAAAACAACTGAATCAAATTGTTACTATTTAGACTCTCGTTGTGTCCTTTATTTAAATTTTTTATTTAAGTACGACTGATCTGTTTACTTTTGTCTTTATACTCTTTTTTTCTTTTCATAAATCAATTCAAACCTAATAATAAAGTGACAAATTAAAGCCAAAATCCATATGGACAAAATGATCTAAAATTATAGTGAGTGGACAGAAGTCCAATACATTACTCCATTATTTTTTTGCCAGTTTGAAGATTTTTAAAAAGTAAATAAATAATAATAAACGTTTTCTCTATATTATTATAAAATATTATATTGAATCAAAAGTGTCAATGTCACTTATCGGTGTCGATTTTTATTTTCTGAAGGGTTTGGTATCTTTAGTATCTACTAAACTTGTTCATATTAAAGAATATAATAACGACAATTAAAGAATAAACAAAGATCATGGGAAAATTTTGTATAAAAAAGTGCTTTATTTTTAATTAGTTTGGGAATATATAAACAACATATGAACACTAGGATCTCATTAAGAAAGTAAAAACAAAGTAGTGCAAATATAAAATATTCTTTTGATTTTATATTATGATTCTATAAAATTACTTAAGAACTATGACAAATTTAAGAGACCCTAATATAACTTAGGATTGGATTAAAAAAAAAGAAGGATTATAAGAACCCAATAATTATGTAAAAGAAAAAAACCAATTTCCATGTATAATCACAGATCGGACCGGACACAAACTATGGAAAGTTTTAGTTCTTGTTCTTTTGGGTTGCTCACATGATACTGCAGCTTGATGTATTCTCATCACTGAAGTATTCAGAATAGTGGTCACCACCATGGTTATGGGCCGGGTACGGGTATGGATATGGGTATGGATGCGGGTAAGGATGTTGTTGGTGTGGTTGAGGAGGCATGTAGTTAACAGCTGGTGGTGGTCGAGCATACATCATTGGTTGGAACCTTTCATTACCCATGGCTCGTTGCTGGTTCATAACGGCTGCTAAGTATTGTTGTTGTTGCTGTTGTTGTAAGTAAGGATTTCCCGGCATTGAGTCTTGTCCACCGCCTCCGCCATTGGCAGGGCCTTGGCCTTGGAAATAACCTGGTGGTGCTCCTCCGGGTGGTCCTCCACCGCCTGGACCCATTGCTGGTAATCCTTGAACTGCTTGCATATTGTTACCCATTTGACCTGGACCTGGACCCATTGGACCACCCATTGGCATACTCATGCCTGGTCCTCCTCCTCCGCCATTGCCGCCAGGTCCCATTTGGCGAAAACCCGGAGGGAGTCCTCCACTCATGGGTCCTCCTCCACCGCCACCACCGCTGCCACCACCACCACCCTTTTTACCCTCATTAGGGCCGCCGTTCATTGGACCTCCACCACCTCCTTTATTACCACCACCACCACCTCCGCCGCCATTATTACCACCACCACCTCCGCCTTTACCGCCGTTCTTGCCTCCGCCTTGATTTGGATTGCCCACATTACCGCCTCCGCCGCCACCAGGACCTCCCTTCTTACCGCCAGGACCTCCACCACCACCACCTCCGCCGGGACCTCCCATTTGAATAGGAAAAGGCATACCTTTACCTTCCATTTTAGCATCGGCAGGTCCAGGACCACCACCACCGTTTTTGTGAGCGTTTAACATCTGTTGAGCGTTAGGCATCATCATGTTAGGCATCATATTATTAGGCATCATCATGTTACCACCAGGACCACCACCACCACCCATCATAGGCGGTTTCATCTTATTACCCGGAGGTGGGTGGTCATCAAACTCATCATCCTCCAAATCATCATAAAACTCGTCATCATCAAACTCATCATCAAATTCATCATCACTGAAATCCTCATCGTCATCATCATCAGGAACATCAAACTTCACAGCTTTCTGATTAGGAGGATTCTGAGGATTCTTGTTCATAGGAGGAAGAGAACCAGGACCAGGACCAGGACCACCTGGACCCTTTAACTGTGGAGGAAGCTTCAGATCTTGAAGCCCTTTCATCTGTTGAAGCTGTTGCAACTGCTGAAGTTGCTGAGGATTCAGTTGCTGCATCTGTTGGGGAGTTAACTGTGGAAGAACAATCTTCGGTGGCCCACCACCACCTCCTCCACCACCACCACCACCACCACCTCCACCACCACCGCCATTTTTCTGACCTTTGTTATTGTTTCCACCACCTCCACCGCCACCGCCTTTACCTCCATGGTCAATCTGCATGCCTTTGAACTGATTGGCCAAGTTGGTTTGATTCTGATTGGTGTTTCCTTTTGGAGCTCCTCCCCAGATTTCAGCATGTTTGCCAGATTTGATAAGCTTCTTAATAAGAACAGAAGGGTCTACGTTTCCAGATACAGTCACTTTCCCTTGTTCTGCATCAATCTTTGTGGTGAAAACACCTTAATGAATAAAAGAAAAAGACTTTGGAGGTTAGTCAAATCTCAAAAGAATAAATAAGACTTTGGTTTGAAAAAATAAAAATTCACAAAGTCAAGATTTGTTTTTTTTGTTGTACCTTCAATTTTCTGTAAGATTTTCTTCACTTTCTTCTTACAACCATCACAATGAATGTTCACTTTAAGAACACAAGTCTACAAAAAACAAAAAACAGAGTTAATTCTCACATTACTGTAACAAAATTAATATTAAAAAATGGAAAAAAGAACAAACCTGGATCTTCATAAACTCTTCTTTACTCATCTTTTCAGAATTTGTGACGAAATTGAAATCTATAGATCTGAGACAACTCTTTTGGTACTTGAAACTTTAATCTGCAGAATCAAAAACCCATAAGTAAAGGAACAAATTTGAGAAGAAAGAAGCAAAAATGAGTATGAAGACATACATTATATGAGAGAAAGAGCTCTGCTTTGTTAATGGGTATTAGCCATGGAAGACAAATATGATAATTTAGAAACTGAGAAAGCAAAAGCAGAGAGACAGAGAGACTTACTTGAATGAAGCAAAGAAGAAGAAGGAAGAAAGTTTCAGACTTTACAGTAAGTTTGGTGAACATTAACTTCTCTACTTCAACTATTTCAGAATGAGAGGAAGAGAAGAAAGAGAGAGAAGGGAGAAGAAGAGATGATACAAACTTTGCTACTTCGTTTTCTTTTTTGAGAAGCCATTTAATTTATTAGGAGTGAGTGCAGTACTCTTCTTTGGGGATAATCAATTTTTTAATAATTTTTGTAATCTTCTTCTTTTTTGCCATAATTATAATTTAATGGCTAGATATTAAAAGTAACCGATGAGTATGTTATGAATATTCTTTTTAAAAAATTCAAATGAATATATATAATTCTACATTTAAAAGTACAAAAAAAATTTATTTTTGAATAGTTTGATAAATGAAATATAATTT
Source organism: Lepidium didymum (assembly GCA_963920545.1). NCBI lineage: Eukaryota > Viridiplantae > Streptophyta > Magnoliopsida > Brassicales > Brassicaceae > Lepidium > Lepidium didymum. Next base: position 1,875,631 of record OY986985.1, on the reverse strand, counting down.
ATTAACGTTGGAAATTGGAACTAAGAATACTAGGTGAATATTCATGAAATCCCTAAATATTTATAAGAATGTTGCTTTTTTGTTTATAAATTACTTGATTATTATCAGAATTTTTAGGTCGGCTTATGTGGCTCAGCTTGGCTTTAAATAAATAAATACTGTTTATTAAAATAAATTAAATTTTAAATGCTCTTCTCGTTTACTGACAGACAGAGTTTATAAAGATATGCGCACTTGCACAATCAAAGATCGAATTTCACCACTTATATTATGTAACAACTTGACTAATAGATTAACCAGTTATGGCCCAGTATTAAAAAAAAAATTAAACTAAACTTAAATTATTTACTTCTTAGTTTAGTGATTATATATTTCAGCTAATAGCTTTTCATAAATTTTGATTTCATTCAATGGTAATTAAAATTTTGAATATATAAATTTATTTAATGTATTTATATTATAAATCAGATTTTTTAGAGACATAAAATAACATAATTTTTATATAAATGAACCGGTTAATCTAACGTTACAATTTGATGAAAAACGTGAAGTTGTTCTCTTTTTTATTCCTTCCGTATAAACCGGTCTTAGGAAATTTGCTACATAAAATTTTGGGATTCTTACTTATCGCAATAAATTATAATAAATACGAAACCAAATCAATATTGAAAGTCTAATTAAATCTCTAGTGTTATTTTACAACATATCTGGTGAGAATACTTTGAAGTGACAGTAGACGATGTTCTCTATTAGTTGCGATTTTGTGATGAGAATTTTGTGATTTTTATGTTATTTTGGTAAATAAAAACATATATACAAAATGAACTTAATTGTTTAGAGATAACATTGTCCATGTGTCCAAACAAACCACTGGTTGTTTAACGTGTGATATCGGAATCCCTCAAGCTTAATGATTAAGGCATTATGGACTTTATTCATCGATTTAGTTCCTCAATATTTAAGCTGATTTTGTTTATGATTCAGAAGCATTCAATGTTGTTTTGTCTTCTTTCTCTTTATATGAAGATGAAATATGAGTTTTGAAACCATTTCTAAGTCTGTCTTTATGCAATGTTTTTGCTCCTTTTTTCAACGAATCCTTTATTGCTTTTTGTTTTCTGGTTACTGAGGACATGTTTAATGGTGAGATTATGAGAGTTTCTAAAAAATTGTTTAGTAAAAAATTATTTTTGAGACTGTATTGTATCATTAGTCTCATTCTGTAGAGACATATCAAGCAAAGTATCATTAGTTCCATTTGTTTTTTCATTTATTTTTAATTATATGAGATTCTCGTAGTCTCACCATTAAACATATTCTAAGCATTTCTCTTCAGAATTCCCTTATTTTTCGACTACCTTTAACTGATATAATGAAAGATTATTGTATTGTTGCTGTGTGTAGGGATTTTGTTTCCATGGGTGACTCTTGTCACATTTTCTCTTATAGAACTAAATTTTTTGGATAAAAAAGTATTCTAGAATCTTATTTTAATACCTGATTTGATATATCTTTTGATAGTGAGTAGCGTCATTTTCTTAAAAATGATTGCTCGGTTTTTTTATAGATCGTTAAAGACAACTAAACAACTAAGATTTAACTTGTTGGAATATGTTACACGTAAAATATAAAATGAATTATCGCGAAAACTGAAAAGAGTTAACCGTTGCAACTAGATTTTCTAACGAATCTTTAGTCATTATAGCGATACTTCTTGTTTCCTCCGACACTTTTCATTTTGTCGTTTATTTCTAACGACTCTTCCATCATTATAGCCTCTTCTATCATTATAGCGACACTTATCTTTTTCCGCTGACATTTTGATTTTTGTCATTCTACTTTGTTAGTCGAAGCAATTATTGTCGTTAAACTTTATTACTGTCGGTATCACAACGACAAATCAAAGTACATACTATATTTTTTCGTAATTGAGACAATAAAAATAATAAAATCATTGTTTACTGTTTCTTATAATTATTTTTACATCTATTTTCTATACTAGTAAATTAAAAGCAAACTAAATATTTGTTAAATATACACTACAAAAATTTTGAGCTATTGTGATTATAAATATTAGTAATAATTTGTGATGTTTTAAATATAATTTTTTAATAAATTTTATTTGTTACGAATTTAAATAAATCATTGTGACTCTATTCTGTAATAATTTGTGACAAAATTATTACTAAATGTATTAGTCACAAGTATATTATGACCTTTTTACTACCAATATACATTTGTGACTTTCGTATTGTAAACTCTTACAAATTTGTAACAACAGAGATTTATATTGTGATGAAATATGTGTTACTATGACGAAATATTAAGTAGGCTTGGACATATTATCCGAGATACGATCTGTGATCCGTCCCGATCCATCTCAAAATTTTGGATATCCGGGATGCACAGATCCGGCTCCGGGTAATAAAAATTATGGATCCACGGATACAGATCCGGATCTGGGTAATAAAAATATTTCTCTGGATATCCGGATCCGATCAGATTTAGAATATTTAGTGTATAGTTTTTATAATATGTATTATTTCTATTAAATAATTTTAAATATGTTGATGTGTAGATTCTTTTTAAATTTTCAAATCATAAACTATATAATATTTTTAGATGCTAATGTCGGAATTTAACATACAAAATGTTGTTATTCTAAATTATTAATGATATTTTAATATAAATTATAAAATTTTATTATATTTGATATTTTTGGTTAAAAAATTAAATTTTATATAATTTTTAATACCATAATCTTATTTTCTTACAATTATGGTATTATTTTTTATGGAAAAAATATTTAATATAATAATAATTTGGATTCAGATATCTGCGGATCCGGATCCGAATATTTGCAGAGATCGAATCTCAGATATTCGTAGTATACGGATCCAAATCCGGATAATAAATTATAGATCTGACGGATCCAGATACGAATCTATATATTACAAAAATCTCGGATATCCAACCCGTTTCGAGAACTAATATTAAGTATAAATACAAAAAATTTTTGTAGTGATATTTAAATAGAATATTCAATTGAGACTACAAGACCTTCAATTCTTTTTTATCAAAGGAGCTAACTTATTAGACATAATCATGAAATTTTTAAAGTTTTGGTTATTTTTACAGGTAGATTAGAGTTTAATTATAAATTTAGAGTTTGATTTTTTTTTGTCAACATTGTGTCACAACAAGCCGGCCCATTAGCCAAGTTCCTATATAATGTAAGCGGTGGGACGCGATCCCTGGTTGTGCAAGTGCGCATGTCTTATGTGGACTTACTGCATGCCACTAAACTAAATGCCACTTGCATTTAGAGTTTGATTTATAGTTCAAAACTTTTAAACAGTTAATTTAAGTCTCTAATATGCAAATACTTTTGCTCTTTTTTCTTAAATCATTCCTTTTTTTTGGTTTTCCAGTTAGTATGCGTTTTATTTCTGGATTATTCTCTTTTTTCACTACCTTTAACTGCCATAATGAAAGATTATTGTTGCCTGGGATATTGTTTCCGTGGGTGACTGTTGTCAAATTTTCTCATAGAACCATAATTTCTGGACAAAAAAGTATTCTAGAATCGAATATTTATGTATGATCTAATACATATTTTTATAGCAAGTAGCGTTGTTTTCTTAAAAATAATGGTTCGGTTTTTTTGTCGATACATGGCGACAACTAAACGACTTAAAATTGATTTATCGTAATATATTACAAGTCAAAACAAAAGGTGAATTGTTGCGAAAACTGAAAAAAACACTTTCATTATAAGGATACTTCTTTTTGTCCGCTGACACTTTCATTCTTGTCTTTTATTTCTTACAACTCTTCGATCATTATACCGACATTTTTGTCGCTATATTTTATTAATTGAAGTAATTATTTCCGTTTTACTTTATTATTGTTGGTATCACAACAACAAATAAAAATACATACTAGATTTTTCTGTAATTGAATTGATAAAAAGATTATGAAAAATCATTGTTATTTATCTCTAATAATTATTTTGTATACCAATAAATTAAAACTGAAGTAATTATTTGTTAGATATCTTTAGCAAGAAAAATCAATAGAGACTACAAGAAGTTCACTTTTTAATCAAAGGAGCTAACTTATTAGACATACTCATCAATTTTTAGAGGTTGATTAGTGTTTAATTATTAAAATAGGGTTTTAGTTTTGGTCCGAAAATTGCAAACAGTAAATATAAGTACCTGAGATGATATTTAAATATCACATAGTCTTTTTAGACAAGCTCAAAACATGGAGTGTTTTATATGGACAAAAGGCAGAGAAAATAGAATGAAAAAAGTTAGACAAAACCTAAGAGTTTCCATCTTTATGGTTTGATTTATATGATGTCTTCTCAATCATGATTAATTTAATTCTACGATACTATAAGAATTTTCTTTGTTTTTTTCTTTTGGTTAAAAGTATTCAAAAAGAACTATTGACCATATCGATTTACATCTACTCTTTAATAATTTGTCACAATTATATCATTTCACGCATGGCTTGTTTTTTTAATCATTAACAACTGTATGCTTGATTTCTAAATTTATATTTACTTCATATGAAAATCACCACGGAGCAGGAGTCATAATAATTAATGCACATACTCTAATGTTTATCCAGTTAGTGTATTTTTCTCTTTATGATTCACCATAAATCTGAGATTTATGGAAAGAACCAGACTAATATTTAAGAGATGTGCTCCACATGGATTAATTTTTTTTTAATGTAAATAGATAAAATGTAAGAACTCGTATCTGTGTAAGTGTTTAAAGCAACGTATTTTTGTTTCATACATCATATAAATCAAATTTAAATGTGTTAGCATTGCAATCCCGTCTTCTTACTTCTTACCACTTGACCACATAACCCCTCAACTACGAGACTTCAGATCATCCAATTAACTTACATTTTCTTTTGATTGGTTGGATAATTACTTTTTAGATAGTAACTATACAATTTATGTATTTTCTTAATTTGTGTTTGAAAATCTTAAACATTATAGTATTCAGAAAAAATATGTATAGTTGATTTATGTATATATTATTATTATTGCATGATTTGAAAATCTATCAATCTAAGTTTTTATTGCTCACAAGTTTTTAGATCCATGATATCTTTTTGCCTTTGGCTGAAAAATTCTTCAATAATTGATTGATACATTGAGTAAAAGTAAAAATTGAAACAATGGGGCCAAGTAGATGAAAAAATGACAAAATTGGTATATAGAAAAAGACGTGATAAGAGAAATTTGGGGATAAGGTTTATTTTTACAATGATTACTTATTTGTTTGTCTTAATAGAAAAAAGATTATAGCAAAAAAGTTGAAAATGGTAAAAAGAGTGTTGTTAAAAATTAATAATAATTAACTTTATAAAAATGCAAATATTGGGAAAATAAATGTGGGGTTGGGTAAATGATGAAAGCCTCAACCTTACGAGTGAGTAAACATAATCACGTTTTCGGCTATTTATTTTTCTTAATTATATAATTAATTTGAGTTATTAATATTAAACATTTATTTTCTCTAAGTTTAGACACTTTTCCTCTACGCATTTATCATTATTACACTTTGTCTCAAAAGCCTAAATAATGTAAACATGCCATGAAACACTCTTCCCCCTTATTTTTAGCTTTTCTTTTCTCTTTTAATTATAATAATACTATAATTATACTTTTTCTTTCCTTTAAAGATTTAACTGTTTAACTCTTGTTTATAATTAAAATTAAAATTAAAATGTTAAGAAGAAATAAATTAAAATCATTGTTATACCTGTCAAATTAGTAAAGCGAAAAAACAAAAGATTACGCACACACATGCATACAAATCTCAAACAAGAAAGAAAAAAAAGAGAGGATCACAGTGTATTAATACATTGTGAATAATAGTGTTTAAAGTACAAAAACAAAGCATTGATAATAATGTATTTAACAAATCAAAATAATTTTTTTTATAAACAATCAGTTAATCTTATATTAACCTAAAAATAATTACAATACCTATAATCTAAAAACCTAGAATTTAATGTATATAGTTTTACATGGAATCTACACATTTTCGTAAAAACGTAAAACAACCAGAATGAATCTTAAACCAACTGAACCAATTCAATTGGTTAGAATTTATACATAAATATTTATTTATATAGAAGTTCTAAAACTAAGAAACAATGGATGATTTACAACTTACACGTATGTTAGGTCCTTGCAATATATTAGGTGTGTGTTTATCAATATATATATTAGGTGTGAATTAAATCTATATGAAAAAATTGAAGTAAAAAATCTAGCTAGATATTTTTATGGCAATATCAACAAGCCTGAATTTGTAGTTTTGTACCATATAATTGTATACGACAAAAAGTAAATATTAACTCTTATAATGAGAGGAAATTGTACAATTTTGACATTTATGATAAAGTTTTACGATATTACTGAGTTTTTTTTTTTGAATTAAAAGTGCTGCATTATTGAATTATCTGAAGTATTCTTAAGTACATATTTGCTTCAGTGTTTGAAATTTTATGTCGAAAGGATCGTGATATTTTTATCTTGCCACTCAAAATCATCACTCAATAATTCTACACAACTACTGTAGAATATTTCACATGATATTCTAAAATTAATCAATTTTACGAAGACTCAAAGTAAATATATGTAAAAAGAAAACTGAGTTTTTGACAATGTGTTGATGTAAGGAAATATATGGAAACTTTAATTTGACAACATAAAAACAGTTGTATTGATATGAGAATGTGATTATAAAGCTCAATGTAAAGTTTGATATCCCTATGTATACTATTACAAGAATATATACCGTATTTTGACGGATTAAATCTGGTGTGTATTTTCGTTCAAAAAACGATGATGAACAACAAACATAACAAAAAAACTTAACCGTCATAAATCCGTCGAAAATTTCTGACAACAATAATTCATGTTTTATCGAAGTCTCTTATTCATATCTCTCATCAAAAGAGATTATTTGATAATATCTATCCAGTAGATTTCCCGCTAACCCATCCAAAAATTCCAACTGAAAAACGATAGATTAAAAGGGGTCGAAATATTTCTGATGGCTACAGAGCAACCGAACGATTAGCACCATCGTCGAGTTTAAGTGTCTACTATTTTCTACATGGACATTTTATCATATGTTTAGGTTTTTTTTTTGTCACAATCCTATGTTTATAGGTTGTGTTTGTTATCAGAAAGAGCGGTTTATCTAACGAAAAAAATGTATATAATCTATTCTATGCAAACCCAAATTAAATTTTAGCATAGTTATGCTTTGACAAAAAAAAAAAAAACTAAAAACATTTGAATAAAATTTGGAGTTATTGCGATAAAAATATGAAGCTGACGTTTTGTCTAAAATGATAGAATTGAGTCACATGAGTGTCGAATGTTCACATGGGGTCACATCTTCTTCTTATTGACAAAATGACATTAATTGGGGTTTTTGTCCATATTCTCTCTTCTTGTTTTCATTTAGATTCGTTTTTATTTCAAGCAAAGCTTAGATCACAATACATTTCAAGCAAAGCTTAGATCACAATACATTTCAAACTTGAATTGTTATATTCTAGCAGCGTCAAAAATGTTAAAATTATTGGCTATTAATCCATATTCAGTTGGATTTTGACAGTACATTGATATTAAAAAAAATTATATATTTTGGGTCATTACATATGATTGAACATTGATAGTGATTATAATTACTTCTAGAAACCAAATTATACTAGTACAAAAACATTTACAATATTGCAAACGCATTCATACGTCTAGATTTTTTGATCTACCATTCCATTTTATGACACATATTTGCTAGAGCTCAATTTGCTATACGAACCAAGATTTCAATCCAACAACACTCACCATATGAGTAACTATAACTATTTACATAGGAAATTATAATCTCCACAAAAATAAGTATATCTTCTATTGAACTATATTGTAATGATGCCATGTGAGAATAAACATCACACATCGGAACTTTAGATAAGATTTAAATACTATATATAAGATAAAGGTCAATCTACTCATTGCTAATTGGTTTTGAGTTGGAAGTCCATAATTCTACATTCCCTACATACACATGTATTTTGTAATTGAAGTAGTTCGATCTCAATTACTCGAGTGATAGAAAAAATCATATAAGTATCTTCTAGGTACATTTATACAAATATGTTTTAATGGAGATTTCAATTTAAGTAACATATTACCGCTACTATGAGTTTTTTTCTCAGCAACTAAGCCACTAAACCATAGATGTGTTTACACACATGTGTACGTATTTCATAAATTATGAAACATCTCTGTTACTAGAAAATTGAAAATTTGATTTAATTTTCAATAAAAATGATGTTCGTCAAAACTTTTCGACTAGATATTCATATCCATCAAAATTTAAAAATTCGTAAGAAATTCTAGACGTAAATCAATTATCCAGCGCCATTTATATAACCAATAATATAACATATTAGTTAATCTAAAAATAAAAATCTTTCAAAAGTATATCTCCAATTATAGACAGGTTCCTATTTTCTTTTGTCATGTCACATTATGATCAACCATCGTTATCTTCATAATGAGTAAATCACTCAGCCTAAATTTCAAAACTAATGTCGCTTTGGATATATAGTTGCTAAAATATTCCACATATCAACCTCATTCATTGTTCCTAGGTAGCTAATGAATACAATCGTAAAGTTAGTTGAACTTGAACTATTTTAAAGAAGCATATCCATTGATAGATCATGACAGTCAAATCTGAAAGTAGGTTGGTCTACAATAGTGGAATAGAATATAAGAAATGTAAAAACAAATATATTGATACAGAAAAATACATGGAGACAGATTGATATAAATGAGAGTAGGTTCGGTAAGGATTTTGATTAAACATTAAGGTATGACTAGTAAACATTGTCGTAGACTAAAAGAGTAAAATATCACTTAATTATTGTGTGAATTTTCCAAAACAAGACAAAGACAATAACACATAGACTTAGGGTTTCATTGTTCAAAACTTCATATATTACAATGTTTTCTGTTTTTATAATATGATATTTAAATAGAAAACAATTTGATCAACTTAAATTTTAAATTTTTATTATACTGGTAATGTTATTATTTTCAATCGAATTTTGGTGGAAAAAATGGACAACTAACGGGACGAAAGATATACGTATTTTCTTACAATATGATGTTTATATTTTAATAAAAATACAATATATATATATATATATAGTAGGTTGTCTAATCAAAGGAATATGATCAGTGTCTATATATGAAAAATTCACCTGAAAACCAAATATGTATACACATTGAGAAATAAGTTTGCTTGTGAAGATGGTCACTTCACTATAATGAAATGAAGACTTTTGATTTTGTATCTCTTACACAAATAAAAAGTTTGAACATTATGTCAAAAGAATGTACTCAGCTTCACTTTTTTCTTTTCTTTTGAAATAACTTAATTCTTTCTTTTGGGCTTAACTTCAGTAGGAAACATTCTCCAATCTCTAACCAGCTTTTTCTTTACTTCTTAAGCCTTTTTTATAGACAAAAAGCAAAAAGGATAGAAAAAAGAAGTTTGGTTCTTTGAATGTTCTTCATCAACTTCAGTTACCATCTCTCTTTATATTTCTTTTTGAATCTCTCAGTGTTTTATCAAGGTTTCTCATTTATGTAGTCTACACAAATATTTACTTTCTCGAAAAGAAAAAAGAGTTAAAATAAAGCCAAATGTAGAATTCACTCTTGCAAATTTTTACCATTTTCTTTGTTTTTGCCAAAACTAAATCCATAACCTAAACCCCACCACATACAACACTACCTGATTACCAATCGAACTTCAGTTAAGAAAACGACCGGATAAAACATCCACCTACTTCACTAAAAACAATTCTCCACATATTTTTGCTAGTTATATTCAAGCAATAAGAAACCCAAAAAGTGGTCAAAAACCGACCAAAGAGATTGATGGGTGTTTCAAGTAAGATATACAAAGAGAAAGCTTCTCTCCTAAAGCTATTATGTACATTACCAACTTTTGTTTTCTTTTTTTAAAGGTAAGACCAAAGAAACTGTGCGTAGTATGAGATGAGAAAACACATTTGTATAAGAAGAAAGGGCCAAAGAGTTTGATTCGAGGGTTCTGAAAACAGAAGAAGAAGAAAGTATCAAACTTGGTGTTTAAGTGGAAGGAAAGCAACCTCTTTTTCAGTGTTGTTCTTCAGTACTTTCTACTTTAATCTCTAAAAGCTCCTCGATAGGTTGTCGACAGATAGGACATTTGTTTGACTGAAACCTCAGCTCTTTTGCGCAGTCACTGCACAAACACTGCAAGAGAGAACACAACATGATTAGTATTAAGGACAATTCAACCAAAAAGCTGAGTTCTTGCAAAAGATTTATATAGACTGGCTATAGAGACAATTAGCAGGGATGTGAGGTATCTCTAAAATGTCAGAATTTGCTGGCTCAGATATGAAACTTTGCCAACAATCTATATGTTAACCAACTAATATATGAAAATGGTTTTGTTTTTAAGATGAAATCAAAGATAATTTCTAGAAGCTCTTACCAAATGTCTACAAGGCATGACGGCTGTGTCCTTAGGTTCAGTCAAGCATATGACACATTCTTTGCCAGCAGTATCCTCTAAGCCTTGCGCAGCATTTCCTTGTGTGGTCGAGTTATCGATTCCATACAGCTCACGTAGTTCATATCGAGCTCCTTCTATCCATAGGATCTGTTTTATGACTTTCACTTTGAAAGATCCATCGTTAGTCTTCTCTAAACCCGCTTGTGTGATTTGCTTATGAACTAGTGATTCCTCTGAAACCGAACTTGGTGAGCTAAGTACCTCGGCTGATATTACAAGTGGGTACACGTCTTCTGGTGATGGTTTTGATAGGTCATCCAGCAAAAAGAAGCCCAGGTCTGTTCCTGTCCCTGAAGGTTGTAGAAACTTCTGCCCGAAACCTTTCTGAAATGGGACTTTGGTTGGTGGGAAAGCTTCCGGTAAATCCGGGACAATTGTGCAGTTTGGTTCCTCCTTTGCGAAAAATATGATAGTGAAACTGGAAAATGAGACAAGGAACATAATGAGACTCCCTGCTAGATAATTTTAATAAAGTTCATAAGCAAATCATACAAGTAGCTTCAAATAAGGATTCCAGACTCAGAATTCCCAATGTTCTCGATCATAAGGTGAATTTGGAATATCGATCCCCCTTAGACCAAAGCCGTATTCTCGGTATTAGACACACAAAGAAAAACCGCATGCAGAACTCTAAAGCATTTGTAAGAACTAAAATGTTACATGTGAAAGGACTGTTTTACATCAATCATACTGAGATTCATTACATAAACAAAACATCCCTGAAAACTCTGCATCAGTTATGTAACTAAAGGCTAAATTTCTTGTTTCTTAATCAAGTTTTAACCTTTTTAATCCATAATTGCTAACATAGAGTTGAATCATGAGTGAAAAACTTCCCTTTAGATGTTTGCCCTACGCTAATTAGCTAATATCGTCCCAATTATGGTCTAAAGTTTGAACCTTTATGATTCAAAAGTTCCCTCTACACTAATTACCCAATCTCATTCCAATTCCGGTTCTAATCGTCTGAAAATTAACTTAATTTCGATCAATCGAAGCAAAGAAGAAGAGTTCATATACCTGCCATCGAATAAGGCATCAAAGACGAAGGAGACTAGATGATGACCAGGGTTGAGATCGTCTACTTCGAGCTTCACCGTATCTTTATGCACATTAACATCATTCCTTACCTTCTTTGCACTCTGATGCTCCACATACGGAGGAGGCGGTTGTTGAATCGGAGGTGGACCAAAACTAGGTCTGATCATTTGATTCCATCCATTGTAATGATAACCGGCGAAATTCGGAGGAGGTTGTTGCGGGTGATATTGGTTTTGATAATAGTTCTGATTATACGGTCTGTAATCAATCTGCGGTGGAGGAAGAGGAGGAGGAAGCTGTTGAGTTGAAACGATTTGATGATGAGTGGGATTGGTTGATGTGGTGTAGTTATACTCGTTTTGCGGCGGTTGTTGTGGAGGATCGTGGTGGTAATAATACGGTGGTGGTGGTGGAGGTGGAGGGTGATTTTGGCGGCGACGGTGGTGGTCTTCTCGTCGGCGGTTGCTGAAAGAGATTCCCATAGCAAAAAAAAGGAGAGAGAGTTGTCAAGACAAAGTCAGGATCAAAACTCAAAAGTTTGTCCTTTGTCTTTCAAGAATTTTGACACTTTCGACAGTTTTCTTCTTTTATACATTTCCTTAATTATCAACCAACACAATTTAATATCTACTACCAAAGCTTTCATTTTGCGGTAATGAATCAAATCAAAGAAGAATCAAACAAAAATACAAAAGTCAAGCGCGTCTAAAGTTTTCACTCATTTGTTGATCAGCAAACGCAATAAATTTCTTACACAATTCCAATATTCTGCAAGTCGTCATTTCTCAACTTTTATTCGATTTTGTTAATCGGATATTCCCGAAGAGACTTGACCGTCTAATGAAAGTGACATGATCTTCAACAATAATATAAAAAAATAAGATTTTTAATCTATGTTATTATACAGAATAAGAAAAGAAAATGAAAACTACAGGAATCACATATATGTTATCTGTGCATTAGTGACGACTCAATTTTGCCCCATAACCTATGCTTTGTAAGTTATAAAAGATTATACAAAATTATAAAGTATTTAGCAATGATTATGGTTTTCTTGGTTCTGAGTTGGTTGAGCATCTATCTTTATCAACAAAGGCTCATTCAAATCCGCCTGAGCTTCATCAGAAGTAACAGTCAGGTCTTGTGAGTCTGCAACTGCTCCATTCATGTCTCCTTCATGCTCAGCTAAAGCTTTTCTTAGAGCGTCCTTAGCCACTTTCGTCACGCAGATCATTAATATCACTAGCAAAGAAACAGAAATGAGAAAGATTAGTGGTTTTGTGTATTTGCAAATTCATGAACATAGATATTGTGTTATGGTGAAGCATTGTGAATCCTAGGAAAGTGTTGAACTAACCAGATATTACAAGGCTTGAAATTAAGAACGCCTGCAGATTGCAGAACATGGGTTAGAACAAGAAGCCGGATAGCGTAATTTGAAATTATTCGAGCAGATCTTACCCAGCGACTTAATGAGAATTCACGCCATTTGTGAGTCACATCAGAAAGGTCTTTTAGAGTTGTTCCAACATACACTAAGGCAAGCGTTATAGGCTGCAAATTTAACAATGTATCAACTGTTGTGTTCTTTTGACCATTCAATCAAAACATTTTACAGTGGTTACGGAGAGGTAAATTAGATTAGATTACCATCATCCCTAACCATGATGAAAGCAAGTACGGTCCCAGAGCGATTGGCGTTACAGATAAGAGGTAATTCAACACGCTGAAGGGCAGAAGAGGAGCAAGACGGAGCAGCAAACATATCTATATATAAGTATTCAGAAAGAAAAAGGTGAAATGTGTCAGCACAAAAAGATAAGAAAGAAATTGAAACTTGTATTGGTTCTCAGCACAAACCTTGAAACCAGATTTCTTAATTGCGATTGCCACCGATTGAAACTGAGGATAATCCTTCAATTTTGCAACTACAAAAGGTTTTCCAATCTGCATAAGAGTATTCACTATGTAAGTACCAAACCAAAAGAATAGTGTCTGTCTGCAAATCTTGTTACTACATAAGAAGTTTGAGATGTTTACCGTGCGTCCTAGAAGAAATGCTGCTCCTGAGCCAAGTGTAGCACCAACCGAGTCCGCCACAAATCCAATTGGCAGCCCAAAAAGGTAGCCACCACCGATCTGAATATAAAAGCTTCAACCAGATAAGGTTTCTCAAGTTGATAGACAAACCTATGATTCTCAAAGTGGATAATAGCCGTAATATATCACACACAAAAGAGACAGGATCTAGTATATACCGTGAGAATGGAGGCAGGAACAGCCAAGACTGTAAGAGGAATGTATGCAACAGCTCTGAGCATATTACAAAAGAAATATAAGTTCAGAAAAAGTTAAACAACTATTATATTTCCAGAAGTTCTATGTGCAGCAAATCCATGGACAATCATTCATAATGAAAGAGAGGTAAATCTCCCGCCGTTAGTGTAGCTCATTGCAACAATTCACGCAAAAAACCTATTTGGATTCATAGCTGAAGCAACAAGAAGAAGAGATACTTACAGGGCAAAAGGTCCCCAAGGCCCCAGATCTTTTTCAACCCATAACAAAAAGTCCTTCAAAAGCTGAAAGCACACAATAAGGAATAGTAAATTTCGAATCACAACTCGGTAATGCGACAAATCACTAGTTCAAATCAACAAAGTACAAAAAGGAAGCCATTATCCAATGATAAGGAGTTCTGACATTTGCTAATCAAATAAGCATACATAAACATGAACACATATATATGTAAAGGGTTAAAATTCCCCTTTTATATGATCAAAGCTATGATTGAAAAGCTCATCACCAGAATTGTAAACTCATTCACCAGAATTTCAAAGGCAAAGTGTCTGAATTTCCAGAGGTTATTCGAAAACAACAAAAACCCATCACAGAAAACTACATTGGAAACCCTAATTTGAGAATTTTTAAAGGAAACTGACCTTCTCGACGGGGAGGAAATAGCAAGCTAAGACAATTGCAGCTACAAGGAGGAGGAGAACGGAAATGCGAAGAGCAGATCCCACCGATAGCGCCATGAACGGCGAATAAATGGCGTTAAATTGCCTCCCCGTAAACTCTTTTTCAAATGGATTATTCTCTTATCGATTATCCCGTGAGCTATTCAACCAACCACGAGAAAACGAATTCCCCGAAGAAAAAAAGAAAAACGCAACGAAATATTAAAAATCCAGAAAATCTGGAACTTGCCTTGGAGATGATCTAATCCAAAAACCGGAAAAAGGAGACAAATTTAATGTGGAATTTAGGGGTTTGATATTTGGTTTGCCGAGTCCGAGTTTAGCGTGAGGCATGAGCTTATATGAACTGTGACTGGTTGGTTGCAATAAACCGCGTGGCGCGTACCGACTTCTGTTCTGTCCTCATTCTATTTCGATAATATCAAATTTTTACTCATAATTTTTTCTTTTCTTATAAACGTCAATTTATCATAATATTCTAATGTTTGTTTTATTCTAAAATTTTTAAAAATGGCGATTTAGTCTCTTATTTTTAGATAAAAAAAATTAAAATTTGATGTAGACTATAACTTATTTTTAGATTAAAAAATTATCCTTGATCGACATTTTTTGCGATGGCGATTTGGTGGGGTTGGAAGTGGTGTTGCAGAAATATCTTTGGCTCCAAAAGTAAGTGTCGGGATCGGGTGAAGTTTCTAAAAAACTTAGCCCGTGAGGTACATCACGCTAATCTAGTCGGGTTTACCACGGGGAGTCATGTAGGCCGTGTTGAGAAGATGATCGCTTGGACTCCACCTCTGTGTGGGTAGTATCGTTTAAATACTGATGGTGCATCTAGGGGAAATCCTAGTTTAGCCACAGTATGTGAGGTCCTCCGGGATGAAAGTAGAAATTAGAAAGGAAGTTTTGTCTTGAATATTGGCATCTAAATATTGGCATCTGCACAACGCCATTAGCAAAGCTCTAGGGTGTTTATTATGGTTTGTTTTTGGTGTGGGAGATGAAGGTGACGCATTTAGAGTTGGAGGTGGATTCCGAGGTTGTGGTTGGTTTCCTCACAAAAAGGATTGATGACTCGCATTCCTTGTCGTTCCTAGTACATTTGTGCTATGACTTTCTTAGAAAGGATTGGACAGTCCGGATTTTTCACTCGTATAGAGAAACCAATCGTCTGACGGATGGGTTGGTTAATCGCGTTTTCATTATCTTTGGATTATCATTCTTTTGATTTAACATCGGTGTGTATCCGAGTTTTATTGGAAGAGGATGCTAGTGGTTTCGCTTTTCCTTGTTTTGTTTGCTTTTGTTTTTTTTTGTCAACTTAACTCATTCAACTCATACAAAGAACAAGACCATACAAAAAACTAAATCAACTCATCCTATGCGCAAAAACGAGAGACCTGAAAGACCCTCTGGCTGTGCGGGCTAAATGATCAGCTTTGTAGTTCAGGGCTTGAGGAATCTTAAAGATGAAGCATGACCGAAAAGCGTCTCGCAGTCTTGAGAAATCATCTAGATAGGATTGAAAAGCAGGCCAAGCATGAAGATCCTCGATCATTTGAAAAAGTTCTACACAATCTACGAAAAACTTCATCTCTCCGAACTGCATTGATAACAAACACGTCATGGCCCAGAAAAAAACCTCGTTTTATTTGCTTAGACTCTTGATTTTTTTTCTCTATTCTTAATAAATTTGGGAGCTACACTCCCAATTCAGGACAAAAAAAAATTAATGAAATTAAAAAGAAAGAAAAGCATATGTTTGACCAAAACAAAATAAAATATTAAGAAACAATGACAATATCTTCTTGATTAAGAAACAAAAAAATATGTATTAGCAGAAGGTTCATGTTGAAAACGGTGGTTGTGTATATTATGATCAAAACAATTATTTATTTAGCTATTTCCATGCAAATTGTATAACGAACGGCTTTTATATATTTAATCCCAAGTATATTATCAGAAATGATTATGAAATCAGCCAAAAAGTGAAATAGATTCATGGGATTGAAGTTTGGATAATAATCATTCACATAAACTGCAAAGGCAGATTTAGCTCCAAGGATCATCCCAGCCACTGGGTCCTTCTCTTTTGACAAACCCAATAATGGCTTGAACAGCTTCATGAACTCTATTGGAGAGAGAGTGATTCCCATGTTCTATCTCCACTTTCTCTGCTCCTCCCATTGCTTTACACAATCTGTAATCACAGAGATCACATCAATTCTTTGTATCTGTTTGTTCATACACCAATCATTTTGATCCAGATTTTGGATTTATAGTCCTCTATATATTACTTAGTGTGACTTAGATTCCAACGGATGAACACAATGTATGATAACTTTAGTTCTTGAGTGGTTCCTAGATTCTTACGGCTACTTTAGTTTACAGGCCTCACCTATTAACCAGTGCTTTTTTGTCTACATATTCTGGCACATACTCATCACCCATGGAGAAAATCACCTGTGTTATAAATCAAGACATTGAGGATATAAGAAGAAGCTAATCAGTAATCAGTACCCAAATGGCCACAACTAGAAACAAACAATTATATTCACTAGGATTGAATATGGTCGTGATGGTTTTGTTTTTACCTGACAAGGTGTATTAGCCATATGTCCAAGTCTAGTTTTCAACTGATCATCACTAAGGTCAGAACTAAACAAATCGTCGTCCCCCATGTAAGCGCAGAGGGAGTGGTATCTGCAGGAAGCAAGCAAAAGATCAAGTTTGTACACAACTTTTCTCTTTTAAAGGCTGCGATTATGGTGCAAGGAAATAAATATATACCTATAAGCAGAGATTGGAGCACAAGGATCAGCTTCTCTAGGCATTATCTCCTCTGCTCGACCTTCTTTAATCATATTGGCAGCCAAGTCTATCATAGCTGGTGTTTCAGGAAGTATTGCTTTGTACTCTCTATCGCTGACTGGTGCCTAAGTAGACATTGCAATAGACAATATCATCAAAGGTTCACTATATTCAAACATATAGCATACAACACAAGATCCAAATCAAAAGCCTTTCACATAAGATAAAGTGTAGCTTTAAGAGAAGAACGAAAAATACAAGTAAAAGAATCTAGGACTAGCACCTGCAATATTGCAGCTCGGACAGCTCGGGAGCATGCAGAACTTGTTCCCAAATAATACACAATGTCCTGTTGCATTGTCCAAAATAAAAAAGAGTTTCTGTCATAACTTTTCTTTGGAACCATAACAAAAACTATGTGGGAAAATAGCCAAGCACCTGGCATCCAGTGCTATGACCAAGCAAAACAACCCCCTCGGAGTTCTCTTTGTTGATGAGATGGCTTATTAGCTGGTCGATCTCAAGTGCATCCTTCACCAAAAAGAACAAGGATATCTTGTTAAGCAAATTGCTGAATAGTTAGTTTTTCCCTAGAGTCTACCAATATTACAAGGCAAGGTAAAGTCCATATCAAGAGACAAAAAAACCAACTCTTTACTTGTTTCAAGCTGGAAGTGCCATATCCAGAATATGAAGACGACATCAGTAGTTGAACAAGAGACCATTTCTCTTTATCCAAAGCAATAGCAAGAGGTTCCAAGTAGCTGAAACGACCAATTTTGTGAATGTTCCATCAATTAATAGACGTGAAAAAACGAGATTCATTAGGGAATCTACAAGTTATTGGAAGACAACCAGCATCTAGAATCAGCAGTAAAAACAGGGAGGAAGAAGAAAACACTACACAGTTAATTCCAAAAGATGGAAGATTTAGGGCAAAGGGAGAAGCCACGTACTCAGTAGCTATAAGACCATCGGTTATTCCACCGATAAATATCACTTGTTGTTTATACTCTCCAGTCTTAAAAGCAACCTGGAAGACATGTGAAATAGATAAAGAAGCTGTTAATTACCAGCAGAATCTAATCAAGTAGCCACGATTCTTGCTGAATCTTCAGAAATGAACCATCTTTGGTAGCTTTGATCACTGCTGCTATATGTGGTCAGTTTAAATCATCTAACTTGATGCAAACCTAACTTAATGGCTTAGAACGTAGACCTAATTCACCTAAATTCTCATTAATATGATCAGCAAGCAAAGGACCAATTTTAGGAGGGGATAAAAAAAAGTCAAAGTTAGCAAACAAGCTTGAGAAGGACACAATCGCTTGTTAAAACTGTAACAATAACAAAAAATTGATTAAGAAATCCAGCAGAAGAAGCTACGTTTAGTTTAAACAGATTCTGAATCAGGAAATGATAATTTAATAAAAGAATCTTCGTCCTTTTGCTTCAAAGTAACTCAAAAGCAACCGAAATCGAAGCGAACCTGGATGGCTTTAGGACCGTATTTGAACAAAACTCCACGAAATTGGTTCTTCCCTTTAATTGGTCCACCATAATCTCCGCTTCCGCCTGAAGAAGAGCTTTTAGATAGCCTCGCGTGGCCGGATTTGTCACCACGACCGCGAACGATTCCGGAAAACCAGGACGTGGTCGTGGAGGATGTCGCCGAAGAAGACGATGATCCCGATGTCGACGCCGCCGTAGCAGCAGCAGTAGCAGCCGACGAAGAAGATGGCATCGAGAGAGACATTTGTGTTGGCTACTGTGCGTTGGCGGTTTTCAGATTCGATTCGCAGACGAAATGCAAAAATTGAAATGTGAAATACTCAGAGTGAAGTTCACGCGCCGTCATACGCGTGGAGGGAGGAAGTCGTTGGCATAACATGTCGTACTGTTTTTCTGATTGCGTCTCAAAATACGTTACTAATCGCGTATTAATTAATCGTTTAATTACACAAAATTAGTCCAATTTAATGTCTCATATTAATAAGAGAATTATCGGAGTTGTGGTTAGGATGATCCAGCTAATTTTTAAGTGCTGGTATATTAAAAAAGAATTATACTGACCTAGGTTGATTGTCGATCCAAAAATAATAATAAGGTAATTACTTGTTGGGGAGTCTTTGCAATAAGGCCATATATAAAGCCCAACTACGGCCCAGTTATTGAAAAAGGAAAAGACTCGTCGTCTATGAGATTCTGTAGGTGCGTCGTTACTTTCTCGGTTTGTCTCCGTTGAAATTTTTGGGAAGAACTGCAGAAGAATCTAACAAGAAAGTGGACTTTGGGATTTAAAATTGAGAACTTTGTTTGGAAACTAACAATATGGGAAGTGCATCAGCTCAAATTCCGACTAGTTTTGGCCATGAGCTTAGGGCTTGTCTTCGTTGCCGACTCGTCAAAACCTATGACCAGGTTTTTGGAGAGTCTTTTGCTATTTCTATTAGGGTTTTCTTCTTCTTTTTCTAAGATTTCTGGGTATTTGTTTTCTATTGTTAAGCTGGGTTTTTGTTCAACAGTTCAGGGACGCTGGTTGCGAGAATTGTCCTTTCTTCAAGATGGAAGAGGATCACGAGCGAATTGTGGAGGTCACTACCCCTAATTTCAATGGGTACTTCATGAATTCGTAAACCATTAGTGATTTCTGTTTCAAATAAGTTCTAGGGTTAGAAAAGATTTACTTTGCTGTGTGTAGTAGTGAAAAGATCAGAACTTTGCAGTGATTATGCTTAAGGATAGATTGGTGGTTCCTGGTTCCTGAGTTCTCATTGAACTTGGTTTCTTGTAGGATTTGTGATTTAATTTGTTACATAACTCGTGACAAATTGCGCAAAGATTTGCTGCTTTAAGAGTAATTTTTAGAAATTAACGTGAGAATTTAGTGGATTGTATTTCTTTTAGTAAGTTGATACCTTCTGTTCCTAGCTACTGATACTAAGATTTTTTGCAGTATAATCTCTGTGATGGATCCAAGTAGAAGCTGGGCGGCTAGGTGGTTACGAATCGGTATGTTGATAGCTTCTTCTTTCCATCAATGTGTTCTTATTCGCACATCATTATAGTCTGATAGATTATTGATGGTAAGATAACTGTTAAGTTCATCATCACATCTCTTTTTAGTACTGAAAAGAGTGACCATGAGATCTCCAATGAATGATGATATCTACTCCCTTGTTTCAAGAAGAATGTGGCTCAGCAGCCTAACTCTATACAACTTGGAATGTGGTTTAGATTTGAAGATTGTCAAGATAATTAGGTTCCCTGTATTATTAGCTGATTGCATGATGTTACTTAAATTAACAGGTAAGTTTGCTCCTGGTTGCTACACTCTTGCTGTCGCCGAGGCACTCCCTGAGGAAATGCAGGTAAATGATTAGGAGCCACAATAAACCATCTTCACGGTTTGAAATTGGATCTAGCATCACATTAGCTTTGCGTTTTAAAATTAGATCAGAGTCACTGTCTGATTTTGTTTTCCACTATGTGGTGATTCACTGCAGCATTTATGCCAAGAAGAGCGTGCACAATATGTTCTACCCAAACGAATGTGAAGCAAATCAAGAAGAAAGACGAGACAAGATCAAGTATTGCTCTTTGTCAATTAAGCTTCATGTAATATTATTAAGTGCTTTATTTGTATCGACAATCTTGTGATGATGAATCCATGTTGAACAAGTCAGACTCTTTAGAAATGTTATATTTAAGACCTTTAGTCCATGAGAAAAAACTAATCTTTCTTCAAGACAAGACAATTCTAAGCCTTCGAAAAATTATGTAACTATTTCTTTTGTCAATAATTAGATCGAAATTTTACCTAAAGCTCTTCTCTAAAATTTCAAATAATATCATATAGATTGACTCTCTAAATCGGATCCTAATGAAAAAGTTGTAGAAATAGATTTAACCATTTAATAAAAAGATAAAAAAGATTTTCTGTCATCCAACCTTTGAACAGAAAAAACATACAAATTTTGAGTATTTTTCTTTAATTGCTCAAAGTCAAAGTCCGAGTCAAAAACCCCTTTTTTGGATAAAAGTAAAGCTTAGACCTTCTTCTCGAAAGAATAGCACATCTCGTAAAATCCAAAAGCATATACTTCTCATCTGCCGTTAGAATAATCTTAATCCTATGGGCATTGGCATGTTAGTTCTATCATCTATGTAATTTTCAATAAAGTTTGGATTTTTAGAATTAAACGTAGTTTTCAATAAAGTTTTATTCTTCTAACAATATACACTTGAAAATCAACGAACAAGTCCGCGATCTACGGATTTCGAAGGGACAAAGCAATTATTTTTTAATTTAGTATGAAAAGTTCTCACTGGGTATATAATCAATTGGACGTGGCAATTACCGTACGTCGCTATAAACTCGCTTCGTTCTTCTAAACATTCGAGTCTCCGGCGGCTTTCACACTCCAATCAACACCACAGAAGTAGCGTTTTCAGGTAACAATAATCCATATTTCTCCGATCAGTCTGTATCTCTGTTTCGAATATCTTTAGATCCAACCGAAAAATCGTGTATTGGATCACTCGTTAAACATTCATTTCATCTGTTGAATCTAAAAATCCCATCTTTTTTGGCTTGTTTGGTAGACTTGATTAGTTGTGATCGTAGAATCTCTGTTTTGTTGGTGGGTTTTGTTCCTTTTTGCTTAAGATGGATATCTCTCTTTGAGAAAGTGACGATCATGTGAATCGATCAGTGCAGGAGTTTGATTAGGTTTTTGGAGGTTTGACGAAATGTCGAACATAGACATAGAAGGGATACTAAAGGAGCTACCTAATGATGGAAGGACTCCAAAGACTAAGATTGTTTGTACTTTAGGTCCTGCTTCTCGGTCTGTGCCAATGATTGAGAAGCTTCTAAAAGCGGGCATGAGTGTTGCTCGATTCAATTTCTCTCATGGAAGCCATGAGTATCATCAGGAGACTCTTGACAATCTCCGCACGGCTATGCAGAATACTGGCAATCTCGCTGCTGTTATGCTTGATACAAAGGTTTTATCTTCAGATCTTATTTGCTACTTATGGCATTATAGTGTAACTGATCTGATAATCTGAGTGGTTACATCACAGGGTCCTGAAATTCGTACTGGTTTCTTGAAAGATGGGAACCCAATACAACTAAAGGAAGGTCAGGAGATCACGATTACCACTGATTATGACATCAAAGGTGATGAGAAAACGATTTCAATGAGCTACAAAAAGCTGCCGGTGGATGTGAAGCCTGGAAATACCATACTGTGTGCAGATGGAAGCATAAGTCTAGCTGTTGTGTCATGTGATCCAGAGTCTGGGACTGTTATATGTCGATGTGAAAATACTGCAATGCTGGGTGAAAGAAAGAATGTGAATCTCCCTGGTGTTGTTGTTGATCTCCCTACATTGACTGACAAGGATGTAGAAGATATTCTTAAGTGGGGTGTTCCAAACAAAATCGATATGATTGCTCTTTCTTTTGTTCGCAAAGGTTCAGATCTTGTTAATGTCCGTAAAGTACTTGGATCACATTCCAAGAGTATAATGTTGATGTCCAAGGTACAACAAGCAGCACGCACCTTATTTTCATATGTTTGAAGCTGTTGTTTTGATTTGAATTTCGTGTTTTTTATTGAAGGTTGAGAACCAAGAAGGAGTACTGAATTTCGATGAGATCTTGCGTGAAACTGATGCATTCATGGTTGCTCGTGGTGATCTTGGGATGGAGATACCAATCGAGAAGATCTTTTTGGCTCAAAAGATGATGATCTACAAGTGTAACCTTGCAGGTAAACCAGTGGTCACAGCCACTCAAATGCTCGAGTCTATGATCAAATCACCACGGCCAACACGAGCCGAAGCCACGGATGTAGCAAACGCGGTTCTTGATGGCACGGACTGTGTGATGCTTAGTGGAGAAAGTGCTGCAGGAGCTTACCCTGAAATTGCAGTGAAAACAATGGCTAAAATCTGCATTGAGGCGGAATCATCACTTGACTACGAAACAATCTTCAAGGAGATGATTAGAGCAACTCCACTACCAATGAGCACACTTGAGAGTCTTGCATCATCAGCTGTACGAACTGCAAACAAAGCCAAAGCCAAACTCATCATTGTATTGACCCGAGGAGGCACAACAGCTAGACTGGTTGCTAAGTACAGACCAGCTGTTCCAATTCTATCAGTGGTTGTTCCTGTTTTCACCAACGATACCTTTAACTGGAGTTGCAGCGATGAGTCACCAGCGAGGCATAGTTTGATATATAGAGGTCTGGTTCCAGTTTTGGCTGAAGGATCTGCAAAAGCAACTGATAGTGAATCTACAGAGGAGATTATTGAGTCAGCTTTGAAGTCAGCCACTGAGAAAGGACTATGTAACCATGGTGATGCTGTGGTTGCGCTGCACCGTATTGGAGCTGCTTCAGTTATCAAGATCTGTGTGGTGAAATGATTTTTCTACTAAATATTATGATCTTGAGATTGTTTATGTTTCTTAACGAAATAAAGACCAGGAAATAGGTTCCTGAAAGGGATTTGTCTTTTTCATTTCTTCTCTTTCTTTTGCTACTTTAGCTTATATGAGATTATTATGAATCCATGTACTTATGATTCTTGCTCTTCTTATAGTTCAATTAGCAAGTATCATTGGCTAGAGCTCAATTTCTCCGTACAACAAAATCTGATACATAACTCAAATCCCCAAATCTATGCGACTCACTCGAAAGAATTCTGATACACATTTAACCGGTGGTCATATTTCGATTCATTAACTTGAATCATAGTAACTAAATATGTGATCAAAGAACTTAAACTTGTTTACAAATCTAATTCAAGGCAAAAGGAGCAAGATACGGGAAAAGGCTGAAACGACGCCCGTTTTGAATATAGCGTTTGGGATTCTCAGGATCAGGATTCCATTGAATCTCACTAATGTTTGGCGTTTCAACAAACGCAATCGTGAACTCACCCATCTTCTCCATCTTCCCACGTTTCTCAGCTCTGAGAACAAGCCCACTATTCCTCACGTACGAGAATATCCCATTGATGAGCTTCACGATATCGCCTACCTCGAAAGCGTCACATTCATCTCCCCAAAGCTGTAAATGAACTGCAGCCGTTTCATCCGCCGCCAACGCCATACAACTCTTCCCGTTTGCAACCGGCGATTTGGCTTTATCTAGGATGATGAAACGCGTGTTTATATTGTTCTGTGCTGCGGGAACTATGTCCTTGAGATACAAATGCATCTTTCAGAGGTTTTTAAAAATCTCCTAAAATTAAAATAATGAAGAATTCAAAACAAAAACCTTTGGGATTACCAGATAACGTTTTTGCTATAATTGCTTTTAAACGTTTCACTTGTTACTTCTTGCACAAGCAAAATAAAAATTGAAAAAATAAATAACCCTACTTTAAATTTTCGATGTAAGACATTTTGTCGAACAACTTATCTGCAAACATTCTTATATAGCTTTATCTACCGATTCCAAAGCTAAAAATTGACCTTCACGATTTCTCCAACATAATATAAGAGAAGCAGTTTCGTTTATAAACATCTCAACCTCTGAAAATTCATTGTTTGCAAACTAAAATTCACAATAACTTACCGATTCGAGCAGACACTTCAAAGTGGACAAAAGTGAAGGAGAAAACGTCGATGATTAGGGATCTATGGTGACGAAGAAATAAACGGAAAAGGGCTCCCTTTAGAGATGGTTTCCAGGTTTACGCTAATGGGCACGTATAAATCCGAGACGAAGCTAAGCTTGAAGTTTTCACTTTCTCTCCGAATCATCGACTCTCATTAAGAACAAATTGTTATATATAGAAGTCAACAGCGAATGGTAAGGGCTCTAAAAGCAGGACATGTCACTAGCATATACATACATGTACATGAAACATGTCATGTCACTGTAACATCATACATGATCATCATACAAAACACATTAGCAGAGCCACCCAAAAACTTTGCCTTTTGTTTCTGAAAAGGCAAGTCAGTTCCAAAAGATGAGCTTTCAACATATTAGCCGAGTTTCGTAAGTTCTAATGGAAGTGCATATGATAATATGTACAACAACATCAATCTTCTTCCTCCTGAAGAAGCTTTAGAAATCTTGGTTAGTCGATATCTATCACTGCCTCGTGAGACAGACCGCTGATATTTCCTTGCTTGTTGCTATCTGAGGATGCATCTGCTTCTGGTTTAATCTCCACTAGCTCTTCGATGATCCTTGGAGTTTCTCTTAATAATCTCTCCTGCTCTGAAGGTTTTTCGAGAAGTTCTCTCTGCTCTAGATACTCATCTAATGTACAATAAGTCAAGCAAATGGAAAGAGTTAAGGTGTTCAAATGTAATGATGTGAAATCATATGAAAAGATTGAAATTATGTTCACTTTTTGTAGAATCTTAAAGGATATTGTGCTCTCCATCCTTTCTCATTAGCATAGTTGATGCGTTTCTGCAGAACCATAAGCTGCCTTGCAATCCACTGGGGTTTCAAGTGATTTACAGAACAAAGTGAGACGCAACATCAAATTACAGAGTGCGAAACCTTTGTGAACATGAAGTATTTACTCATGTAGTTTTAAGAAATACTCACATGTTTTGTTATATCATCATGGAGAGCCTTAGCCTTCTGCTCCATCTCCGCCTGTCAGAAAAAAATAAAATCATTGGTGAATTGTAGCTCCTGAAAGACACGAACAAGATTTGGGTTTAAGACTGTACATGCCAAATGGTTTAATTACCACTCTGTCTTATCAGAATTCGT
This sequence comes from Lepidium didymum, assembly GCA_963920545.1. NCBI lineage: Eukaryota > Viridiplantae > Streptophyta > Magnoliopsida > Brassicales > Brassicaceae > Lepidium > Lepidium didymum. The sequence goes on along the minus strand of OY986985.1, from coordinate 1,849,348 downwards.
AAAGGTAATATCTGGAAACAGAGAACAATTATCTTGAGATATACAGAAATATAGATTGCTTTAACAACTTACAACAGTTGGCTGTCTCAGAAGGCCATTCGTTACTTTTTGCTTCAAATCTTTAATCTCCTCCTGAAAAGGTAAGTGGAGATTTTAGCTTTTCAGGAAGTTTTTGAACAGCCAAATAAAAGAATCCATTCCACCCATTTATACCAGAACACTGCCTTAGAAAAAGAATAAATACAAGAGATAGAAACAGACGATAGTAATTTGTCACCTAGGATGGATATTATGAAGATACTTCCTCAGTGCTTGCAGCAAACTGAAGTAAATGATAATGGTAAAATATGAGTTAAATTTTAGACATAATTCACCTCGCTTATATCAGAATCCTCCAACTTGGAAATGCTAACATCACTTGCCATACCAGCAACATGAAGAAGCACGACCTCACTCTGGTCATTGACAGTTTTAATGCCTACAGAAAAAGGAAAAAAAAAAATAGCAGGTTTACAATGATAGGGATGCAGTGATCATGACATTGATGAGAAGTTCAGAGATTAATTATGGCAATTTGACTGTATCACAATGTCTAATAAGCTGCCATGTAACAAATAAGTTGGTTACCTGTAACCTCCAAGATCTGGTACGCCATCAAGTCCCTAGGGTCATTCTTCACTTTCACAAAGCTTCCCACCACTTTGTCCCCAAAGCTCTCCTTCTGCTTCAGTAACTCTACGACTAAGCTCTTACGTAGATAAACAAGCTTTATATTATCTGCATTGATCATGGCAAAACCAGTTGCCCTCATTTTAGTTTTCACTTCCTTTTCACAAGTTTTCTCATCTGACCTATCTATTTTTTCCTCTTTGCACGGCACTAAAACCTTTTCAGTCTTCCCACTGAAGCCATGTTCCAAAGATGTGAGATACTCCATCTGATCAAGATTCTCTTTCAAGTGAGCATTTAAGAGTGTATAAATCCTCTTTTGATTAATATAGTTCTTCCTGAAGATTGAATACAGCTTCTCATCACAACAAACTTTCTTCTTGCTTTCATGGTCGAGCAGGTTTTTCTCACGTATGTACCTGCGGATAACTGACTCCACACTATGTTGTGACATTGCATCTCTGGTATCTTCCCCTATGGATGTTAGGAAATCAATGAGGGGCTTCGAACCCCATCTGATAAACTTCATTGTCTTTGTTTTGCCGACCTTCTTATAACCTTCTGCATCCTCAACTGCATGGTTAGATAGTGAAAATATGGGATCTTCTTTGTGCTTCCGCTTGATGCTTTTCTTTCCTGTTTTCGATTTATGGACATCACCAGGCGAAAACTTGGGATCATCCTCGTACCTTAACTTGCTACCTTTCCTTAGTACCTTTGAAGGGCAGACATCGTCAAAAGTTATATCTTCTTGTTTCTTTACTATTTCCCAATACTCAAGAAACAGACACTCAAATGTATTTGGATCTGTCAAGTCAAGCTTATCCTGCCAACCAGTAAGGAAATGTTATGTAGAGAAAATAAAATTTTAATTGTCATCTCAACTCCCTTACTTAGGAAATTTTTGGTAAATGAGCATGCTTTAAGAAAAGCTTTGGGGATACACACAGAATAGCTGATGCATTTGTGTATCACTTTTTAGTTAACAAGAATTTACAACGTAATACACTACAAGTTCTAGTGCACATATATTTCATTGAATTCGCTAAAGATTTACCAAATGTGTTGTGCATTCATCTAACTGTTCCTAAGAGAAGCCTAACCAAGTCTTCTAACTGAAATTTCTTGAGTTGTTTCGCTAAGTATTTTCCAAATTTCTGCTCATTTTTGTTTCGTAAGGCCATAAATCCCTCTTTTGTACAGATGACTACCAAAATTTCAAGGTTAGAGACTACTATCCAAAATTGAGTAAAAAGGAAATAATAGGACATATATTGATATAGCTATGGCAGTTTGAAACATACCCCAGCAGGATCATATGTTTGAATCTCTTCTACAGCAAAGACATATTCTTGGCATTGGTTGCATAACCCTTTATTCTCTTTAAGGTGAATAAACTCAGCATGAGTAATACAGCCTTCACACAGAGCATGAGGGCAACAAAGGCACCATAGCTTCGGTCTCTTGCTACACAAGTAGCATTTGTGCCACGCTGAAAATTGAGCATTTACAATTCAACATTGATCCCTCGAGCAAACAAGCAAGACAGATATAGTACGTTTCTGACGACAAATATGAACATTCAAATAAATGTTCCCCTCTATGTTCGGAAATTTTAACAGACCCAATTACCTAAGAAGGCAAGACATTACTTTTCAAATATATGGACTCGATTCGATATTGTACTCTCAGTGATAGAATAAATTGATTGAAAGCTTGTACAAATTACCAACAGCTTCAATAGGTTTAAGAAACTATTAATCTACAGACACAAGAGGCTAATTTTAAAAGAAGCTCAAACTCTGTTCATGTTAGATGCTATAGGATACTCTAAAGCCTACAATGTCTCTACATTTTCAGATATAAAACAATTCAACTCATTAAGAGGAGATCATTAACGGAAGCTAATTAAAAATTCAATGAAAGCATGCTACTTCAAAATGGTAATAATATCGCAACGAATATATATATGTAGAGAAACTTTAGCACTTACGACAGATCAACGAGTCTCCAGTCATTCTTACTGGGCTCTCCTTCTCAACGCAACTGTCATGATAAACTTTTGGACAATCCCTGAAATAAGCAATCACAGTGAGGAGACGCAGTCATTTTAACTAGATGTCACAACTGACAATGCTTTAATATACACCTTGACGATCTTTTCTCAAGGAAAGTGTTAATCTACATGCATATCTTACATCATCAATCTAATGAACTTTTAATAGATCTAAAATGGTCGATTTGTTACCTAAGCTTGTAAGAAATTACCTACAGAAAAAAATGACCTTTATACATTTCATTTAAGCATGTTGCACAATGGCTTTCCTTCAGCGCATGAATTTGAAACAATCATCAAACTATTCTCTATTAGCTTCATTCAACTGAAAAAGATGAACTTTCCTAGCGAGAAGTCGAAAAAAATTCATACTTTTTCACTTTGACAATACTTAAAGACCCAGAACATGCAAAGAGAAAGAAAATTCACTAATCCTCTACAGAAACAACAGCAGCATTGTGTTTTTCCTTGACCGGAATTTCACTGACACCTAAATTTCTCTGGTTAGTAAGCCTTCAGAATCTCTAGTTCAAAAGACAAGTAGAGGACAGAGAAAGAAAGATACACTCACTTGTGGTCACAGAGCATTAGGTTTCCACCATCTTTGCAGATGAAGCACCAGTCCTCGCACTCCTTCTCCTCTTCATCATCCTCCACAATTATCGGTGCATCCATATCTCTCACAGTCGCGCTCTCGATTCGCTACACAGAGTAACCTAGAGACGACGGAGCAAGAAAAAAAACTGAAAGGTGTCAAATTCGAGATGGGGATATTAGCAGATAATTAGCTGACAGAATCTCATGGATTTCGGATTAGTGGTTTTTAACCAATCAGCAAATGTCAGCCACGAACGATTTTCCTATTATACCCTCACGTCAAATCTGGGAGACGTGTCACTCATATACAATTCGCAAGGGTTGTTTCGTCATTTTTCACGAAAGTTTTCGAATATTTAGCGGTTGCGTTTCGCGGTCTGATAATGTAAGAAAAATAAATATGGAACGAAAGTTTCAATTTTTTTATTTTCTTTTTGATCTTCTTAGATTGGGGTTGATATTGTTTCCCAAATTCAATCAAGAAAATTTGCATAGGTGCACGTGGTGTTTGTCGTAAGTTTTTCTGTTCTACAATGCGAAGTCGAGGCGTTGTTGTCCTTTGAAACTCCACTAAAAGAACTTGAAATAGCAATGAATTACGCATATATTTTGAAAATTTTCTCTAATTAATTTAGATAAATGGCCGACGTTCTAACCATACCACAAAAACTTTACTAGATTAAAAATTTCTTAAATTTTTTTTCTATATAATCATAAAATGAATGTTTTCGCCGAGGATAGGTGGTCCAGTAATAGTGGTCACTTTACAAATTCTCAGGCACTAGAGTTCGATTTCTCTCTAATGCAAGGAAAATAAAAAAAAGATTTTAAGATATGAGGTTTGGCTATGGATCGAACCTTGTCGATCTAATTATAAGAGTAAGATTGACAAAAAAAAATGAATGCTTTCAATTGTAGTATTAGAGAGTCCATTCATAGGTTAAGTTTTGTAAATATTTTTTCCGTGAGATTATAAGTTGACAAAAAAAACTTTGACAATATTAAAAATCGCGTTAAAAAAACAATTTCTTGTAATCTGATTTTCAATTCTTTTAATGAGAGTTTTGTGTTGATGAAAACAAGTTATTTTTCAAATTTCTTTCTATTGCTCTTTTTTTTTGTTTATCTTAATTCAGTTTTCCGAATGTATTAGAAAATATTAATTTTATTTATGCAATTTGTGAATGTAGATAAAAATGCACTTTTAAAATGTACGTTGTAGAATACGACGATGTTCAGATTTTTTGTAGATTGAATAAAAGTCTCACTCATATGGTGAAGAATAATGTGATAATATTATAAAGATATGAGCATAAGAACATATTCAAGCATTTAATATTGATTTCATTATTCCCTTTAATATTCTTAGTCTGCTTCTTCCTCACATTATGTTTTCTTTCTTGTTTTTACCTAATTTTCTTTTGAAATATCTTTGATTTTCTTTCCTTACACTCCTTTTTCATATGCATGCAATTCAATTTTAACCAAGAATGTTATCGTATATCCTATTACGTAGAACTATGTAACTTTTAAAATCGAATTCGGTAAAAAAAACTATAGATGTGGTGAATATTTAACCAAAGACACTTCTCTAATATAAATTTTCTAGATATATACTTGTCTTATGATATTAAGTTTGTTTTTCTTGTCTGACATAAATTTATTAATAAATAAATTAAAGAATAGTTGCATCTACATACAAAAAATTATGAGCAAACCATCTAGTATGATGGGTCATAAAATTAGCTATAGAATTTAAATGTGAACGATCATATTAATCGAATACATAGAGAAACTCTTAAATATCCTGACATCTTCCCAAGAGAAAACTGGTCAGTCTTGTGGATTCGTCACCATTTTCATGACTTATGAGTTATCGGTAGCAAATTCCATCTCTAGGATGTACATACATCTCATAATTCCACCTGCTCCATTAAATTTGTTTTTAAACTTAAGATTTCCATGAGTATTTTTGTTGAAAATAGATTTTAGTTTATAACTCTCCATCAAATTTTGATAGTTAGAGATGAGAAGAATATAAACAAAAATGCCTTTTTGCATTGCCATCATCCATAATATTGGAATATAATCCTGAACAAGTGGAACCTTCCTACACATGCTTCTGTCTCTTCCAAAAGCATAAGTCATTTCCCCCCAACATAATTAAGTTCTTAATTAACTCATTGGCTTATTTAAATTACTCATCCATTCACATCATTCTTCATCAAATTTTCTCCCTTTTTAGTCATTTATTTCACCTTTAAGAGCCCATACACATCCAAGTCACACACTTGCAAAAAAAAAAAGATCACCCAAAATAAAGAAACCAATAAAGAAAAACAATTCCATTAAGAAATCAAAGATGTTTCAACTTAGTGGGATTCTCTTTCCCTCAAAGCAGCATTTCTTCTTGTTCTTTTACATCATAGAAGATAAAAATATGAAAAATACCTTTTGTGGGTCCATTAAAGACCACTAATTTCTAAAAGAGTCTTCTTCTTTAGACGTTATTTTCTCTTCATTATTGTTGCTCTTATTGGCTTCTTCATTATTATACAAAATCCTCCATTTCTCTTCTCAATTCCATGCTTTTGTTCTCTTGTGCTTAGAGTGTTTCAGCTTCTCTATGGCTCACTCAGGTTCTTATAACTTTATAAGCTTTGTTTTCTCTTACACTTTCATGTCTACTATGAATCTGTTGTTCTTGATGCTTTAAGCTTTCATTTTTCTTCAATGTTTTGGGTTCAAATGAGCTTTGATGCAGAACTTATTGATTGATCTGATGATGTTTCACATCAAAAACAATCAAAGAAGTTACATAACTAGGACTTTTCTTGTATTTGATTACTAATGTTTAGTTAACATTGTTTGATCATAAAGGTTATGTGTTTCTTGTAAAATTGATTGATTTTAGCTATATAACAATTCTTATATTGATCAACTGCAGGGAATGGTGAAAGTTTTCATAATCCTCTAAGAACTCAACGAGGATTCATTCAAAGAGATTGTTCTCCATGGAACAAGATCTTACTATGCTTCATGGCTTTAACTTTAGTGGGACTCACTTCTGCAACAACTCAACCAGATATCGAAGGTATCTGTATATATTTAGTGTATGTTTAAGAATCAATGATCTTATGGTATTTACTTGTTTGCTTCCTGTTCATTTGCTAGGAGGAGCTTTGCTGCAACTCAGAAATTCACTTAATGATTCAAGCAATCGTCTAAAATGGATGCGAGATTTCGTGAGCGCTTGCTATAGTTGGTCTTATGTCACTTGTAGAGACCAGAGTGTTGTGGCTCTGTAAGAACTCTCAAGATCAGTTCTCAAGTTTTAAGTTACTGAGATTACACTTTATGTTGAAAACATTTTCTGCATCATTCTGTAGAAATCTTGCCTCAATTGGATTCACAGGAACACTCTCACCAGCTATTACAAAACTGAAGTTCTTGGTTACCTTGTAAGAGATCATAAAACCATTTCTGATACAAAATTCTCTATAGGTTCTATTAGTCATTAATATTGTTCATGATGCTTTCAAATGCAGAGAGTTACAGAACAACAGTTTATATGGTGATTTACCACATTACCTTGGGGAAATGGTTAATCTACAGACTTTAAACCTATCAGTGAACAGTTTCAGTGGTTCAATACCTGCAAGCTGGAAACAGCTCTCGAATCTAAAGCACTTGTAAGTCCATGAGAACCACTTATGAACCATCTTTAAAATGTGATTCTGTGAGATTTTGTTGGCTTAGATAAAAAAATGAAATTTGATTCACAGGGATCTTTCAAATAATAATATAACAGGAAGCATCCCAACACAATTCTTCTCAATCCCAACATTCGAGTAATAAAAAAGCTCATTTCTTTCCTCATTGCTTTACTTAGTTACATTGACTTATCAGTAATGTAATCACCTGTTGTGTTTTCTTCTTACAGTTTTTCAGGAACTCAGCTCATATGTGGTAAAAGCTTGAATCAGCCTTGTTCTTCAAGTGCCCGTCTTCCAGGTTCTTACTTCTTTCTTCTTCATCTGTTTCACATACTAACAGAACAGACTTAACTTAGTTGCTTTATGTTCAGTCACATCCTCCAAAAAGAAGCTAAGAGACATCACTTTAACTGCAAGTTGTGTTGCTTCTGTAATCTTATTCCTTGGAGCTATGGTCATGTACCATCACCATCGCGTTCACAGAACAAAATGCGACATATTTTTCGATGTAGCTGGTAAAAATTACATAAATTTGTTATCAAATATCTCATTTGATCACTATGAACTCTTAAACCAAAACTTGAAAAATTGCAGGTGAAGATGACAGGAAGATTTCATTTGGACAGCTAAAAAGATTCTCTTTACGCGAAATCCAACTCGCAACTGATAGTTTCAATGAGAGCAATTTGATCGGACAAGGAGGATTTGGAAAAGTCTACAGAGGTTCGCTTCCAGACAAAACAAAAGTTGCAGTCAAACGTCTTGCAGATTACCTTAGTCCTGGAGGAGAAGCTGCTTTCCAAAGAGAGATTCAGCTCATAAGTGTTGCAGTTCACAAGAATCTCTTACGTCTTATTGGCTTCTGCACAACTTCTTCAGAGAGAATCCTTGTTTATCCATACATGGAGAATCTCAGTGTCGCATATCGACTAAGAGGTACTTATATTCAGTTTCTCTATAAGCTCTGCAACTGAAATAACAGATTTTGATTAAGAGAAATGTGACATTGTAGATTTGAAAGCTGGAGAGGAAGGATTAGACTGGCCAACGAGGAAGCGTGTAGCTTTTGGTTCAGCTCATGGTTTAGAGTATCTACACGAACATTGTAATCCAAAGATCATACACCGTGATCTCAAAGCTGCAAACATACTTCTAGACAACAATTTTGAGCCTGTTCTTGGAGATTTTGGTTTAGCTAAGTTAGTAGACACATCGTTGACTCATGTCACAACACAAGTCCGAGGTACAATGGGTCACATTGCACCAGAGTATCTCTGCACAGGAAAATCATCAGAGAAAACTGATGTTTTCGGTTACGGTATAACACTTCTTGAACTTGTTACTGGTCAACGAGCAATCAATTTTTCGCGCTTGGAAGAGGAAGAAAACATTCTCTTACTCGATCATGTAAGAATTGAATTCTCTTACTCAAGTCTGCAAAAAACTGAAACTAAGCTTTTGATTTGTATGAAACAGATAAAGAAGTTGCTTAGGGAACAGAGACTCAGAGACATTGTTGATAGCAATTTGACTACATACGACTCTAAAGAAGTTGAAACCATTGTTCAAGTGGCTCTTCTATGTACACAAGGCTTACCAGAAGAAAGACCAACGATGTCAGAAGTTGTTAAAATGCTTCAAGGGACTGGTGATTTAGCTGAGAAATGGATTGAATGGGAACAACTTGAAGAAGTTAGAAACAAAGAAGAATTGTTGCTTCCGACTTTACCAGCTACTTGGGGGGAAGAAGAATCTACCATTGATCAAGAATCTATCCGATTATCAACAGCTAGATGAAGGATTCAAAGAGAGAAACAAAAGTTGCATTATAGAACATAAACTTAGAAAGTATTTTCAAGCTGCTAATTGTATTGAAAAAGGTGGGACAACGAAGATAAAACGCAAATGTGATTTGTGTAATAGATAAAACGTAACATATAACTACTTGTATTGTGTATATATGATTTGGTTAGTGATTGTGGTATGATAATAATAATGATGATGATGATGATGATGATGATGATGATGATGATGATGATGATGATGATGATGATGATGATGATGATGATGATGATGGTTGTTATGGAGACACTTTCTGCTTTGTTTTCACTTGCTCTGTTTTAAGAAGTAACGTTCCGCCGTCGTTTTGCATCAAGTCGTTAGATATTGTAAATTTTTATCTTAGCCCTCCATTTTTTGTTGGTTACGCATTTTTACACTCAATTTTGTATATGCACAATTTCCCCAAAATATCTGACATTGGTAGAACTTTTTTTTGCTAGAAAGCAACTACAAAAGCAAAATCATCATATAATAATCCAGAAATTGAAATGAGAATAAAATCTGATTCATAACATAATCTTCTTCAAATCTCAAATTCTATAATTTAGGGTTACGTACCTATTCTAAATCGAATTATGGCTAAAAATAGCATAACTAAAAATTTAACTATTTAACAAAAACACAATTTTTTATTTAACAAAAAAAAACATTTTCATGTTAATTCATAACGTAATCTTCTTCAAATCTCAAACTCTATTATATAGGGTTATGAATTATGACAAATAACTGAATATTTAACTATTTAACAAAAACATTTTTTCATGGTTTATTCTAAAATAATTGGGGTGTATTTTCCCTTAAATTAATTTTTCCACAAATGATATCTACCGAATTTTTTAATTGTTTTTTACTAACTTAATTTTTGTGACTATATATCTCATAAAATTTGTTAGCCTAGTGAGTTCATGGAAGGGATAAAACAACAGTGACAGAACAAAACAAATCAAGAAACTTCCTTATGACAAAAATTCAGAAATCAGATTTCTTAACACAGAATTTTCATGGATTAAGACTTATTCTTAAACTCTAGATCCTCTGATATTAAAAAGCAAAAACAAATCATAATATAAGGTTAATTTAGTGTGTTGGTACTTTGTGTGTGTGTTGAATGTAGATGAAGCAATGGGACCGGATACAGACGTAAGCAGTCAGTGAAAAAAAGAGACCAGCTTTCTTAGTCCCTCGTAAACCGGGCTGTTTTTCTCGGTTACTGTTGCTTGGTTTCCGCTGACACCGACATGTCCGGTTCCCAGGTAACTTTACTCTCCACCGTCCGATGCAGTTACGAATGAACGATTCAGATCTTTTTATTCCATTTTTATCTCTTTGGTATGTTGTGACGTGTTCTTCGGTGTTTCTCCTGACCTTATCAGACGTACCCTAAATAACCAAAGTCAATTAATAGACAAGTACCTAAATGGTCAATCCGTGATTTGAGTTTAACCGGTTTGTACTAATGTTGAAGTATATAAAGTTTCTTAGATATTATACTATATTAATTTTCTTGTACCTATATTGCATGGAAATGTAAACACACGTTACCCGACCTCGAATAATTTCTTATATCAAGTTTCATTAATAAAATTGAGAGAAACATTCATAGTCACTCTTCTAATACTACGAAACAAGTTTTGTGATTCAACGATTGAATAATTAGATTAAGAAAAAAACAACAAAACAAACACTTCAATCTGAAGAAGTTTTCTAGGTATGAAGAGAAAACTAGTCACACTTATGAACTAAATACTATTTTTAAGATTTCTGTGATGTCCATTATCATTTTCATTTTCGTCATGTGAACCGATATAACGTAGGACAAGGCTTATAAGGCTATAATATGGACTCCGACTTCAGAGTGCAACGTTGATAGACTTTTTTCTTATTCGGCAAGCTTCTATACAAGCCATTCTTAAATCATCTGGAAAGCAGTACTATCCGAGTCCAAAAAGATTATTCCGATGATTTTCAAGACCCGTCAACAAAGGCTCGAATATTTTAAAATGGAAGAATCATATGAAATATATATATATATTGTTCATTTACATTTCCAAATAGTACAGATTTATAATATATATATAAGCACATAACCACTTTAATTTATAACTAAAAAGACAACAAAATTGTACGTTGTTGAGGAGTATATGTCAACTTTAAAAACCTAAATAAGTCGTTGAGATGAAGCAAAAGTAATAATAAGGTAATAAAAAATCAGGACGAAGGTACTTGTCTTGCATTCAATACATTACACACATTTTACCTTTATATATGAGTTGTACTGTACATACAATATGTGTGTCTCTAGAATTTACAACAAAAATTGCTCAAAGTAATTACATTATAATACGATTGTAATTACTTTGTATATGCTAAGAACTAGTTTAAAAAACTCAACACTTGATACTATACAACAATATGTACACATCATATATATATGTTACAAGATCTGCAGATTTAGTTTTTGGGGACTTGACAGAGATTTTAAATAAGAGGAAGATTGTTGTTGGCCTCGGAAATGACTGTAATTAAATATATATACAAGAAAAAGAATAATTGAATTAAAACATGGAAATGGTTTAAACTTTGAATGTACTAACTCGGAGTATGTCGGATTTTACCACAATATGGATTATACACTGTGAAAATTCTATTTTAGGAAACAATACACACACCAAATAAAGACAATAACCAAAATTAATCAAAAAACAATTAAACAAAAATTACTAAATCAATGTAAGAAAATGCAAAAGTAAAATCTAGGGTTTAGGTCTTTTGTCCTCTCTATAAATAGAAGAAACTACTTTGGTCTCTTTGCCTTGTCTCTTCTTCTTCTTCTTCTTCTTCTTCTTCTTCTTCTTCTTCTTCTTCTTCTTCTTCTTCTTCTTCTTCTTCTTCTTCTTCTTCTTCTTCTTCTTCTTCTTCTTCTTCTTCTTCTTCTTCTTCTTCTTCTTCTTCTTCTTCTTCTTCTTCTTCTTCTTCTTCTTCTTCTTCTTCTTCTTCTTCTTCTTCTTCTTCTTCTTCTTCTTCTTCTTCTTCTTCTTCTTCTTCTTCTTCTTCTTCTTCTTCTTCTTCTTCTTCTTCTTCTTCTTCTTCTTCTTCTTCTTCTTCTTCTTCTTCTTCTTCTTCTTCTTCTTCTTCTTCTTCTTCTTCTTCTTCTTCTTCTTCTTCTTCTTCTTCTTCTTCTTCTTCTTCTTCTTCTTCTTCTTCTTCTTCTTCTTCTTCTTCTTACATAAACTTCATCATCACATGCTTTCTTCTCCATCTTCTTCTTACATAAACTTAAAGTGTGAAGCTATTTAGGGTTCAGAGGAATGTTGTTTGGCTCGAGGTCATGAAGAGTAATTCAATTTTTAACTCTAAATGATTCTCGGACCAGGCTTCATTCCTCTCAACCTCTTTATCGCATTTCCTTAATTACTCCTAATGATTCATGGTTGCATGTGAATTTCTGAAGCTTTTTTGGTTCATTTTTAGATTCCTTTTACTAATCATATTACAGTGTTAATTATTATATAACTGTTCACAAATTCATGAAATAACCAGAATTATGTTTTCTAGATAGTTATTATATAACATTTCTTTGTTTCACTGTTTTATTTGTTCTTTCTTTTACTTTTAAGGATTTTGAGCCTTTTATTACGTAGCCGTTATTATTATTAGAAACAAAATAGCATGAAAATCTTGTTCTTATACACTTTCAAACAAAAGAAATAATGATTTAAATGCAAATATAATGTAAACAATCGGTTTAAGCAATGGTTGATATAAATAAGACTGATATTATATATGAGTTCGGTTTATGATTTTATCCAATTGAACTTGAAAAAATAAAATATACAAAGAGCAAAAGAAAGCTTTGCACGTAAAAGTCTCGTCAAGTCGAAATGGTTTTACACGAAATTGGCAACATTTATTTTTTGTATTTTCGTTCTTATTCATATTTTTGTTAAAAATATTCTATCTTATTCATGATAAACAAGTTTAAATTCTCAGATTGTGATTGATTATTATCATAAAAATAAATATTTAATTAAAGAAAATATACAAAATTGAAGTCAAATTATTAAACAGAAAATAAATACATAACTAAATTATAAGAAAAGAAAACAAAAAATGACAATCGTTTCTTTTTTTTACTCAACCGATATGATTTTGTTTGTAAATTAAGACAAACCGGTTTAAAAGCAAATTAACAATCCGTTATTTTGGTTTAGAGTATAAACCGACGCGTAAATACTTCTTCTTCTTCTTCTTCATTTTTCTTTTCTTTTTCTGATGGAGCCTGAAAATGTAGAGCGTGATCTTCAATCCTTAAGAAGATTATACAGTCTTCTTCAAACAAATCTAACCAATGAATACATTCCTCAGTCATTTCCGGTAAGTTCTTGTTTTTTTACAACGATTTAATTCTCATCTTCAAACTCAGAATCATACTTCTTCGTCTTTAATGGAGTAATCTGATCTTTCAATTCACAGTTGGATTTAAATTCTCAATTTCTACTCAAACGATTACTAGATTCTGCCGCTCAGGAACTTCTCGTAAGACAATCAAATGTAAGTAACCGTCGTTTCTCCAATCAAACTCTGTTTTTGCATAGTTTTGTTCATCGATCTTCATGATTATTGCAGATACTTGCAGCAGCACAGTTAAGATTTTCTCATAAAGTGGTTTTACAGAGTAAGAAACCATTGAATGTCGTTGAGTCACAATCCAACAACGGTTCTGTAATTGGTAAGACATTGGAGACAAGGAATGGATCGTTAAAGCGAGGTTTGATTCAACGTAAGGATAGTTTTGTTGAAGAAGTTGCTGATTCAATTGAACAAATCGAAACACAGCTTTCAGCTTTGCGTTTTTGTTCTAGACGTTGGGATTGTGATGATACAACTAAGTCTTGTAAGTCTCGTAATTTGGTTGTTCCTGACATTGAAGAGCGTAGACAAAGCTTTCAACCTCCTTCCATGTCTGGTTTTAAGAGACATGGAAGGACTACTCCAGGAACCTTGACTATATTACCTATTGAGAGACGTGTGAATAATGGTGCAGTGGTGAGATTTGAAAGGTCTGATGGTCCAAGTTTGTCTCCTGATGATCAGTTTCGTCGGGTTAAGTCACGAACTCCACCGTTACCATCTCTTCCTGTGAGATCTGTTGATTTCAGAAAGCGAAGTCAAGGTAACAGAACTGCAGACAAGAAAATGATGAAACCAACTTTGCTGGATCAGGAAACTGAAATTTGGGATGAAGATTCGATTGGGACAGAGAGTGTGACAAGTTCTGCTTCTGAAGACGAAGAACTAGTTTCCACTGAGTTAGAATCAGAAGAAATCTCTGAGGAAACAAGGCCAAGCTCTGGCTCAAATTGGGAAACTCAAGGAGAGAGTGTTACTGAGTCTGAGTCAGGCTCATCATATCCATCACAAAGTGATAATGATGATGATGACTCTCAAGTCAGTGCTTCTCCTCCACATAAAAAGAGAGACAAAGGATCAATCGGTACAGCAAAAAAGGCACTGGGAAGACTTAAAAGATTCAAGAACAAGCTGGGACAAGTATTTCACCACCATCATCATCACCACCACCACCACCATCACCACCACGAGAAGGAGAAAGGCTTTAAGCCATCAGCTTGGAAGAATTTACAGAGGACATTTCACAGAAAGAAAGACGAATCACCACGGAAGAAATCAGAATCCAAAGGTCTGACTACATATAAGCAGAAGCATCGAGGTGGGCAATTTCAAGCGTTAGTAGAAGGATTAATGAGACATAGAAGACAATCAAAGAAACCAAAGCACAAGTTACAGAGCCATGGTAAGAAACCCCATTGGTGGAAAACCTTGAAGAAACGTCAAGGTGGTGTAAAGTTTCCCAACACAAGACGAGTAAAGTTAGGAAAGTAACATTATTTGTTCAAAAACGTGAAGAAAACTAGTCTGTAGATTCATTATTCTAGCTAAAGTACTTAAAAGTTAAAACTAGTTAAGAGACATGTAAATTAGATTCATTGAGAGACAAATACTTAAGCTCCTCCTATAGAGCAGTATCGTCACAGCACATCTTACACTCCATATCGCCCCAACGGTTGCCATAAGTGCAGCGATCACAGTACCAGAACGGACCAGCCACATCGTCGTAAGACTTCACCTGCACATCGACCATACCATTTTCTAAAGTCTTGATGAAATGGTAAAAGTGATTACCAATGTTAGTTGTCCCGATTGGTATTGTAACCCTGAGCATACTACGTTCTTCCCAAGTAGGTTCAAAGGAAAGCACATTTATTTGCTCGTGTAAGGTGTCTGAGTATTTCTGGAGAGCCATAGTAGCATTTCCTTGGAGGTATCGTAGATACTCTTTCTTCGAGATCTCATACTCTGTGTGGATATAGTCATACACACAACACCATTTCAGGACTCGTCTGCATTGAACAATAAGCATCAATCCTTGTCTTATAATCCTTATGTCTTCCTCTGTCAAGAGACTCGGGTACTTCATGTTTGATCCCACAAATCTTTTTAGATCGTATTCAGCTTTCTCCAGTGAAATCTCACACACCTCCCAGTTATCCCCACATGAAATCCCTCCTTCTGTAGTAACACAGTCTTCAGAGGATTTTGGTATCTCATTGAGGGCTTCATCTTTCAAAGAGTACCTCAAACAGAAAAGAAACCTAAATCAAGGTAACACAATTAGTAAGATCAATACTCAAATAGAGAGAAAAATTCAATTTTATACGATTTGAGGTGGAACCTGCAGGGACAAGTCAAGAACTTGCGACTTTTTTTGTTCCTCTCAAAAATCTCAACAGGACAAAGGCAACGAGGACAAGTCTTTTCGAGGATTTCAGTCCAGGATGTGAATGATGTTTTATCAGATTCCTCTTCTACTTTACTCAAGTCTCTGGACAACCAATCAGAGGCATTGTTGCAGGTCACTGGTCTATGTGACTCAAGCCTGCATCTCCAACAGAAGATATGACCGCAGAGACACACCACATTTGAACCATAACTCTCCTCCTCATCATCATTATCTCCACCACCACCATATGAATCATTGTTCTGCTGATGAAACTCAATGAGGTAACTGCAATTAGGAGCAGGACACTGTTTGATCATCAATACCTTGTTCCCTTCAATGTACGATCTCAGAACATAACTCTCGTATATCTCTTGATCAGGTACAGTTAACTTCTCAATCGTGTCTGGTCCAACAGCTGCTCGACAATCTCGATCAGGACAACAGATTGATGTTTGGGTTTCCACAACAGAGTAGAAATTCTTCTCAAGATACTCTCTCCAATATGTTATGCTAAACTTATGAGAACAAAAGGGAGTGGAGATTTTCAAATCATCATCTTTATCTTCTTTATCAGCATCAAACCCATATGATTCACCACAAGTATCAAATCGAAACTCGTTAGATGAATCTGAAAACGAATCAATCACAACTGGTTTCAAAACTGATTCATCCAGTAAATTTTCCTTGTTATCACCTAAACGCTCTGAAACACGAAGCGAGTCCCATCGGAGATACATAAGAAGAACTGTCGCATCTGATTTTGATAACCAGAAGATTTCAGAGATTTCATTGATCTGTTTCTTCATCATATCTATAACCTTGTCTTTCGTTAAGACTGAGTACGGTCTCTGTTGATCTAACTCATCCATAGTTTTCTTTAAGGAAACAACAAAAATTCAGAAAGACGAATCAATGAATTAACAAAGAGAGAGACGAATAAACATAAACAAGGGATTAGGGTTATATAGACTTACAAGTAGCTTGAGCCTCAATTAACAAAAAGTTAATTGAAGGTGAAGAGAGAAGGTTATCGTCCTATGCTCTCTAGGGATTTGTACGGTCTAGGGATTTGTTCGGTCTAGGGTTTTCCTTCTTTCACTCTCGTTACAGTTCTTTCGAGTTATCGTCGCGTTAAATAATTATTCTGTTTGTGCTGATTACTAATTAATTTCTAATTCAGATTATTTTTTGGAAAATTCACCACAAATACAGTATTTAGAAAGTTAATTGTGCCAAAAGCCTCTTTTTGTTATTCTTCTTCTGCATGTCTCTTTTTGTGACGAAATGACCATTTACCTCCAAATTTCAATGACATTTTGTTTGTCTTTGACTGTCCCTTTTAAGCGGGCAACAAAGCGAGCATGTTCTGACCTATCACATACCTTTTTCACACAACAAAAACAACACTAAAAAGATTTTGAGTTTATTAAATGAGAAGAGAAAATTTCATGAGAAAGAAAAAATTTAGGAGAAAAGAAAGAAGCTTGAAGGAGAGGCTTAGCTGAGTTTTCCTCTTTGCTTCTCTCAATGTGTACCGGTGATCTTAGCTTTAGCCGCTGGAGAAGCCGACGAGGGTGAAAAATCGACTGATCTGGCGACCGGAAAGTGAAGAGTTGTTGTCATCAGATCGGCTTCGGGATTTGAAGAGGATAATTGCTGGCGACAAAATCATTGGTTAAGAATATGCCACATGTTGTGATAGGAGAAGACAAAAAGGAGAAAGAAGGATCGTGCGTGGTTTGCCTGGGGAATAGTCAGAAAGTGATGTGGCAGAAGGAGAAAGTATGCTTCAAAGGTAAAATCTCAAATTTCAGGCTGGATTAGAAAACAAGAATACAGAAGAAGAAAAAGACCAAGAATTACATGTAAATAGACAAATTTTTGGTTTGTTTGACATAGGTTTTGTCCTTTTATTAAAATTTGTCTTTCAAGTCTTTATGATTGCTTTGTCTTTTAATTATAGTTTTTCTCTTAATGTTTGGAAGATGAATTGTTCATTTGCTAGGGTTTGCCTTCCAATTAAAGACATGGGTGTTTGATGAAAAAATGAGGGGTTTGTTTAAGAATTTGTCCATGTATTTATTTTTATATTAACATTAAAATGTCTTAAGAATTTGTATGTATCCTTATTTTAGTATTAGCATGAGCAGGTCTTAAATATTTGTCAATGTCTTTATTTTCTCATGAACATTAGAAGGTCTTAAGTATTTGTCCATGTCCTTATTTTCTCATTAACATCAGAAGATCTTAAGAACTTGTCCATGTCCTAATTTTTATATTAGCATCAGAAAGTTTTTAGAATTTGTCAATATCCTTATTTTCTCATGAACATCAGATAACTTTAAGAATTTGTTCATGTCCTAATTTTTATATTAGCATCAGAAAGTTTTTAGAATTTGTCAATGTCCTTATTTTCTCATGAACATCTGAACACTTTAAGAATTTTTCTATATCCTTATTTTTATATTACCATCATAAAGTCTTAAGAATTTGTCCATGTCCTTATTTTCTCATGAACATCAGAAGGCTTTAAGAAATTTTCCATGTCCTTATTTTTATATTACCATCAGAAGGTCTTAAGTCTTTGTCTATGCCCTTATTTTATACTTTGTAATCAACGTCTAAACACTTTGTCCATTCTCTAGATCAATAGGGTCTTAAGCATTTGTCTATGTCCTTATTTTCTCATTAACATTAGAAGGTTTTAAGAATTTGTCTATGTCCTTATTTTAATATTAGCATCAGAAGGTCTTAAGTATTTGTCCATGTCTAGTTGAATAACAATTAACATTGTGTCCACGTCTATATGAATAACAGTTAACGAGATATATTAACATACGTAGTGATTAAGAATTTGTCCATTTCAAGCTGAATAAATTAAAGATAATGTCCTTGTTTACTTTTTTCATGATTATTTGTCCATGTCGAGTTGTATAATAGTTAACCCAATGACTATATCTAGTTACTATATTTCAGATAATGTCTATGTCTATTTTTGTGGATGTATTTTGTCCATGTCTACTTGAATAATAATTAACGCAATGCCCATATCTAGTTGAAATAGATAATGCTAGTTACACTTATGTCCATGTATACTTACATAAATATTTATCCATGTCTAATAATTAACCCAATGACTATATCTAGTTAACATAATATATAATAATCCATGTCCACGTTTATCTGGGAAACTATTTTCTAAATAATTCGTCCATGTCCACCGAATTTGGAACAATTCTCATGTTTATTTCACAAATACGCGAACCTCGTCTTTAAGATCATTCTGAATAATATAAAACATACCAATGTCCATGAATGTAATAAAAATTTGTCCATGTATGTTGGGTTTGGTACCAATTGCCCATATGATTTTCCTAAATATGCAAGCCTCATTCTGAATATCATTCTGAATAATAAAATTTATCTACGTCCTCGAATTATTAATGTCTTCATCTGTTATACACGTCCTTGGATTATTATTGTTTTATTATGTTATACGCATCCTCTAATTTGTTACCGTCTTCTTATTTGAGATATTATTTTATTAACTGTCTGTCAACATCTAATTGAATAAAAAATCTGCGAAATATAGTTTTTGGCCACGTATAATCCAACAAAAAAATTATTTCTTTATTAAAATATGAACGAGAATAAGCAGATTCGGTCATGGATTTTATTGTCTTTTTAGGTGGGGAAAAAGATATTTCACACAAAAAAATATAGTAGAAATTTTTTTATACAATTAACTTTCTAAAGAGGACATGATGGGACATGATAGACAATTATTTCTTAACTTTAATTAAGAAATTTGGCCCACTGGATCGTAATCCACATATTAACGAGAGATAAGTGTTATGAACTTAAAATAATAAAGTTAATCAATAACAACTTACAAAGGAATAGAGTTCAGGCTTACTGATAGCTTGTGCCTCAAGCGACAACAAACTTGACTCAGAAGGTATTGTTTTTTGAGCTCTCTGTTTTTTTTTCCTTGATTAAGATATTGTTTTTTTGACAGGTCTATATATTATTTTGATTATTTTAGGTATTTAACGTCATGATTCTTTATTTAGGGATTTATCGGAGACATGATTCTAATGAATTTATAAATCTTTGTAAGATTTGAAAATTAATGGAGATTCTTTGATTTTGAAATCATATAAAGGGAATTTTGTAAATCTTATTCAAAATAACAAATTTTTGTATTTAAAAAGAAATCCATGACCAAATCTACAAAAATTTATTGTAAAACAAATTTACACTCAAATCTTTAATATTGAATAAAATATGATTTTAATTAGAATTTATGATTGAATCGTTAAAGGGTATTTAAAGTAAGATTTACAAATTATGTAACCAATACCATATGATTTTTTGTTAACATTATAACCATTAGATCAACAAGGTTAGATCTATAGTCTAAATGCTTTAATTCGAACGAGTGAGATTCAAACTCATCACCTACAACCTAGTTATATTAGAATTTAAAAATAATTCCTCGAATAACATAATTTTGCAAAAATTTATAAATTCCAAATAAAACTCTTTATTTATGCTTCCTCAATTTAATAACAAGAATAATGACAAGTAGATGCTATTAACAGTTGTCAAAGACTAACCAAATATAAAGTCATTAAAAAGAGAATTTGAAATCAATGATTCAAAATATGTTTTGAGTAATATATGACTTGAAGCTAATTTTTTTTTTTGGTGGTCTTTAGAATAAGCTTTTTTGTGATGTTTGACTTGGTGAACATAAAGTCATTGGGCAATGGGCATGTGATATACAAGAATGTTCAAGTGACATCAGACAGATTAGAGTGAAGGGTATAATGGTAAATTTAATAAAACCCCCATAAGAAGCCAACGCCGACGGACCCGTGGCTCGCACGTCGTCGTGTGGCACGAGGAAGAGAGTCTCTTCTCTTCAACTGCTGCTAGGAAACGCGCGTTTAAAGCGTTTAGCCTAAATCCCGCCTTTTGCTTTTCACCTTCCGTTATAAAAAGGGTTTCCTCTCTTTCTCTCTCTTTCTCTCTCTTTTTCTCTTTCTTTCTTTTTTTTTTTTTTCTCTCGCCGGCTCTAAGGAAGAGAAGAAAATTGGAGAAAAGTTTTTACTGGTTTTCAGAGATTCTAGGTTTTTTCTTAATTTTAGCTTGCCGGATCTCCGTCGTAATTTCGTTTCCCGATTCTTACCTGGTGCGGATTTTTAAATCTACCATCGTTTAGGATTCGCTTCAGATCTGGAAATTTTTGTCTTACTTTATTATTTTTCCGATTAGATTGGTTCTCGGTTCTCGATTCTCATTATGAACTGTTTTGTATCATGTTTTTTAGCATTGCGTGTGATTTATTTGTTGGTGTTTCACGAAATTGCTTGATCTTCTTTAATTTGGTGGTTTTAGAAGAATTATGGCTTGGACTGTTTAATGTCGAATTGTGCAGAGTTGAATTGGCATATTTTCTCGAATTTAAGTTTGATGTTTAGCTTTAGAAATACGCTAACTCCACAATCGTTCAGGATTTGGTTTGGAGATTGTGATATATCTGGCATGATAAATTTAAAATGAAGAAACTAGGTCACTAGCTTTTGTACAAGCGGAATTGTTGAGCCATATTGAATCTGTGATTCTTCATGGTGTATTTTCATATCTTGCGTAATATAAGTTTATTAAAGTTATCTCTTCTTACGGAGATTCTTTCAGTCTTATGATTATCTGGCAGGTATTTTGTGGCTTAAAGCTCATAAGTTTTTGTTAGTGCAAGAAGTGACATAGGAATGACAAGATAGTTTTACAATGATGGAAGTGGGGTTCTCTCTTATTCAATGGTTGATCAGTTCTGGTGCTGACAATCCATTTATATTCGGGTGGCTTGTAACTGGAACTGTTGGGGTTCTGGCGTTTGTCTACACATTCCTTAGATGGCAGAAAAAAGTTTCTTTGAATTGGCTTAAAGCTGCTGCTAGAGAGAAAAAGAAAGTGTGGAAAAGATTGAGAGTTCCACTTTCTTATCACCAATGGACAGACGATTATGGTTATGGACCGCAGCCATCCACTTGTTGTGTATGTCTTTACTCCCTTAGTCCAGGGCAAAATGTTTCTAATAAGGCAGCTTTGAGTATTCCCGTCCACAGATGTGTTGTATGCGGTGTAGCAGCTCACTTTTATTGCTCAGGCTCTGCACCAAAAGACTGCAAATGTGTTGCACAGGCCGGATCAGACCATGTCCAACATCACTGGTCTGAGCGATGGGTTAACATGGATGATAATGCTGACATGAATGCATTTTGCTTCTTTTGTGATGAACCGTGCGATATTCCTTTCATTGAAGCTTCTCCAATGTGGCATTGTCTTTGGTGCCAACGCCTTATACATGTAAAGTGTCACATGATTATGTCCAAGGAATCTGGTGACGCTTGTGATCTTGGCTCTCTCAGAAGGGTAATTCTCTCTCCAGTACATGTAAAAGTCAATGAAGCAAATTGTATAGATGGAGTACTAAGTACTATTAAAAACGAGTTAGTATCAATTAGAGGACAGGTGAGAAGAAAGCGCCATAGAGGGAAAAATGGAAATGGCCAATCTCTAAGTGTTAAGCTACTGGAGGATTCAGCCAGTAGTCCAGCGAAAACTGTAGTTAGTGGGCTTGTAGTAAAGAAACTACGCAGAGATAGGAGCACAGACTGCTTAAAGGTGGTCTCAGACATGCCTAATGCTAAGGGATCACAAAATGGTATAGGCGGGCACAGACAAAATAAATGTGCCGCTTTTAATTCTATGAAGAAATTTTCCTTGATCGATTTGCCCTCAGATGCAAGACCACTTTTAGTCTTTATTAATGCCAAAAGTGGTGGTCAACTCGGTTCTTTTCTACATAGGAAACTTAACATGCTATTAAATCCAGTACAGGTAGCAAATGAGCTTCGATATTTCAGATTTACACTGTAGATATTGTAGACAAAGTATTTCAGTAGCAGCTGATGGCTTGAAATATGGAATGTATATACCTTCCAGTTTTATCTTCTTTGTATAAAACGACATTTGAAAGTTTATTTTGCTTTTAAGATTGGGTTTATTGGGTATAATATTACTAAATGATAATTGCTTTGGTGAATTACAGGTCTTTGAACTTGGCTCTTGTCAAGGGCCAGATGCTGGTTTAGACCTATGTAGCAAAGTGAAGTACTTACGAGTTTTGGTGTGTGGGGGAGATGGAACAGTTGGCTGGGTGCTTGATGCCATTGAAAAGCGCAATTTCGAATCACCTCCACCTGTTGCTATTCTTCCTTTAGGCACAGGAAACGATTTATCAAGAGTTTTGAAGTGGGGGAGAGGTATTTCAGTAGTTGATGGACAAGGAAGTCTAAGAACGTTTTTGCAAGACATAGATCATGCTGCAGTTACAATGTTGGATCGATGGAGTGTTAAAATTATAGAAGAGAATACAAAGAAAAGTTCTGGAAAAGAAGGCCACAAATTTATGATGAATTACTTAGGTACATTAATAAAGCATTATGTTCTTATTTCTGTAATGGATCATGAACAATAGCTGACATTTCCTTTGTTTAGGTATTGGCTGTGATGCTAAAGTTGCATATGAATTTCATATTATGCGCCAAGAAAACCCTAAGAAGTTTTGTAGTCAGGTACTGTTGTTGTTGTGTTTCTTACCTTGATCATATATGATATGATTTATTGAGCACCAGGATGTGAATAATGCTTTGTGTCATTGTCTTTTGTGGTTTATAGGAATTGTGCTTAGCCCGATAAGCAACCTACTTCAATAAAAGATATGACTGATATAATTATTATGTTTGTTATCCAGTTTGTAAATAAATTACGATATGCTAAAGAAGGTGCAAGAGATATCATGGATCGAGCATGTGCCGATCTACCATGGCAAGTTTGGCTTGAAGTTGATGGAGAAGACATTGAAATTCCCAAGGTATCGTATTTAAATGAAATTAGTTCTTTACTTCCCCTCTCCTGTGGTGTGTTGTTACAGGATTTATCTGTATCACTTTCCTCGGTGCTGTGCCTTTTTGTTCTTTGCTAATTGAGCATGAGAGACGGCATATAGTTAGTTGATAAAAACCATACCTGACAACTATTATAGTTTCCAACTGGAGTATGCTTTGATTTTCTGGGAGTTGAGAGAGATTGATATTACCAAAAAGGCTAACATTATTCTTGTTGCCTCTAGACACTAATGTTCCTAATTTATTTTCCTCTCAGGATTCAGAGGGTCTAATAGTACTGAACATTGGAAGTTATATGGGTGGAGTAGATCTCTGGCAAAATGATTATGAACACGATGATAATTTTAGCATTCAATCTATGCACGACAAAATGCTAGAGGTGGTATGTGTCCGTGGAGCGTGGCACCTTGGCAAATTACAGGTCTAGTCACATCTTGAATTGCTCCATACTCTTGTTTCTGATACTTACATTTTTGAACCTGCTGACATTTTAGCAGGATTCCCTATTCAATTTAGGCTAAAAGACTTATTTGAATTAATTCAATAGAATTTTAACGTGTGACACTCCTCTACAGGTGGGTCTTTCTCAAGCTACAAGGCTAGCACAAGGAAAGGTAATAAGAATACATGTTTCAAGTCCTTTCCCTGTTCAAATAGATGGAGAACCGTTTATTCAACAACCTGGCTGCTTGGAAATAACTCACCATGGACAGGTATATCATTTCACACTCCTTAATTTATTTGGCAAAACCTGAATACAAATTGTACATTAAAATGTAAGCACACCTGCACAAACTCGTATCATTTGCATTATTACACAAAAGAAAGCTTGTTTGAAAACTTTTACACCAAATTCGAATCGCTCATTATGTAGTAGTAGACTAGTAATAGGTAGTAGGACGGATAAACACTTAATTTGACTCTCTTTTGCATATATGAAGTTGCAAGTAGTCGTTGTGCAATAAATAACAGAGAAACCCCCATAATAATGATTGAATGTATGTGCTTTTTTGTACAGGTGTTTATGCTAAGAAGAGCATCAGATGAACCTCGAGGACATGTAGCAGCCATAATGAATGAGGTATTACTAGATGCAGAATGCAAAGGAGTCATAAATGCATCTCAAAAGAAAGTACTTCTACACCAAATGGCTCTCCATCTCTCCTAGCAAAAACAAAAACACTGTCTTACTCATCAAATTTTGCTAACAAAAAGAGTCGACTTACACACCAACTAAAAAGCCAGTCCCTGGTACGAGATTTTTGGTCCTTTTTATACTTTTAATTTTTGTTTTCTTTTGTGAAAAAGTGTGATATGTATAGTGTTGTGTCCTTACGAAAGGCACCAAAATTGGTGTTAAAATGTGTTAACTAGAGAAGAAAGCATTGATTATATACAAAACATACAAAAAGCCACTGAAGCAGAAAAAAGAAGGTTGTTTTTACACTTACACTTCATTACTCTCTCAATATCAATCAATTACATGTTATTGCAGACCCATCAATGGTATTGTGACCAATGCTTACTAAAATTTGAGCTTAATTAATTTATTGGTATTTCCTTAAATATTGAGCTTTATCTAGAGTACCTAGTCTTTTGTATTG
Source organism: Lepidium didymum (assembly GCA_963920545.1). Classification (NCBI taxonomy): domain Eukaryota; kingdom Viridiplantae; phylum Streptophyta; class Magnoliopsida; order Brassicales; family Brassicaceae; genus Lepidium; species Lepidium didymum. Next base: position 1,824,086 of record OY986985.1, on the reverse strand, counting down.
TTCACATAATTGGGTGCCGCACTAAGATATTATCATACTGCTATTACAAATATATGTTTAAAATAGGATTTTGATGGATGGTTTAATGCTTATACGATTGTATTGCACTTAACGGTTAATATATTAACGAGTTCTTTTCAATCCATCCTGCTACCTCAAAAAGTATAATATCTACACAAAATAAAACGAATTATTTCAAATTATAGAGCAAGTATATCAATACAAAAGTTAGAGCCAAAAGAGAAATATGTCATTTGATGTGGAAGCTCTTTAGTCCATTGATCAAAGATTAAAAGCTCCCAAATTCAAATTAAAAGATTTGATTTCCCAAAAATATATTTTAGTGCATAGTAACTGATGCATTGTTTATCTTAAATTTGAAAGTCCGAAATCATGGTTAAATATTCATTCCCACACTTTCATCGAAATTTGATTATTTGATTATATGGAATTATGTTGTTCTGTGTAAGTATTGTTCAGAGTTTGAGTTATGGATGCGTTCTTTGTTGATCCAATTATTGATAAGAAAAAATAGTTAAACTGTTTAGAAAAATAATATTTTCTAATTTTGGAGATTATATTTTTATATGAATTGTCGTAGTCAACAAAATGATAATTATCCTTGTAAGAAAATAAAAAAAAAACAATATATTTGAAGTCTAAAATTATGATAATTATTCAAACTATTTGAAAAAGGAAAATAGTAATATCTTCTACATGAAGTCAAGATTTTTTCTTCCAAATTTAAAATCATAAATTCAAATAATAGTTCAATCCAAAATTTATATGTCATTTATTACTTATCATTATCTTTTTGGTTTGTTTTTTTTATAAGAAATCTGGACAGTGTTTTTTTTCTTTTCGTCTTAAAAAAACGTTTGATAGTGAAAAAAAAGAAAAGAAAAAGAAAGAATCTGAAACCACTCAGCTCTCCGCAGCATGTGAAAGGTTGGTGTAGTGGCAAAACTCTTTCGAATCTGAACTGCTTAATTTCAGAGACGAGTATTTTCCTGAAAGTTCTCGATACCTAATTCTCAGAGTTCGAAGAAACGTATAGTGATTGGATCTTCATAATGTTCTAAATTGCTCGTTGCTCATCAATCCATCTCAAATCAGATTTTGCGGAGGTTTGCTCACTCAAAAACCCTATAGATTCGTTTTTTTATTGTTCTGTGTTGCTGAAAGATTCGTTTGCTTTATAATGTTCAAATCTACTCTGGTTCGCACATGTCTGATCTCTCATTTTGCAGATCGTTGAAATTTTGTCTGTATTTCAGTGTATGTGACTCATGAACCTATAAGAGAACGAAATCTGGTGATTTTGTGTTTTTTTTAATGAGTTTATGTTCATTTACTGGTGGGAATTTGGTGAAGAGCTTCAAAATTTTAAATTAGTGGCTGCTTAATCTACTTCTGTTAACCAGTTGGAGCTAAGGCTGCTTTAATCTGCTTCTGATTAAAAAATTGGAGTTAAGGCTGCATTAATCTGCTTCTGTTAAAAAATCGAACTGAGGGCTGCTTAATGCTTCTGGTTAGAAAATTGGAGTAATGGTTGCTTTAGTGTGCTTCTATTCTATATATATTTTTTATACACCTGTTAGAGGTTTCTTGTGTTTGGATTTGGTGTAAATATTTCCTGCTCAGTTACTACCTGAAGCATGAGCTTATTGCTTTCAGACATCATTTTGTCATGTCTTTTGGTCACTTTCTATTGTTTTGAATGATCTCAGCATGTTTTGACTCTTCTGACACTGAAAGGTTGTGAGGATCTGTAAATCAAATTTATTATAAATGATACATTCTTCTCACAATTATACTATAAACCTATACACTTCACTAGTCAGGATTTAGCTGCTTCATAGTCATTAGTTTATGTATTGTCCCTTTTACATGTAAGCTTGGAACCGTTTATATATATTGCAGGTTTAAAGTGATATGTTCCGTACGCTTGTTCTTACTTTCATGGCTTTCATTTTTGTTAGAAACTGATTTTTTATGTTAAGTGACATCTTTTTAATGTTTTCGTTGCAGGAGTACGTTTGAGATAATGCAAAAAAAACCATCTCTCTTCTCCTTTTCTTATAGATTGCTTCTCTGTCAACGTGATTCTTGAGTACAGTACTAGATAAAGTGATGTGCTTTGTAGTATTGGACCTTGAGTTGTCTTGTCTAAGTGGGAAGATCTATCTGATGTCTATTAAGTTGAAAGGATAATTTTATCTAGTGAACTTTTTTTTGTCTTGTGAAGAAACAGAATTTTTTCTTTTTCGGGTTTGATGGGTAAAGAGAATCAGTTGGAGACAACAAATTGTGGAGTCAATGATGACGATTGTCCACCCGTCAAGAACGAAGAACTAGCAGGTGAAGCGCGTTACAGTACAGACAGTAACACTGGTTTGCCAATTTGTCGTGTATGTCATTCTGCAGAATCTGACAAACGAGGAGATGCTGCCTTAGGGTTCTTGGGGATTACTCCTCCGGTTCGAAAAAGCAATGCAGACGAAACCACTGATGATGTCAGCAAAAGTTCAGAGACTGAGCTGAAGAATTCTGTCGTCAAAAGTAATGAGATGGAATCTGGCTTCATCGAAGTAGCAAGTACTGATGGGGGAGTTTTCATTTGTACAAATGATATAGAAATGGGAATCCTGCAACATCAGGATGCATTGCTTGAGCTTGGATGTTCTTGCAAAAACGAGCTTGCTTTGGTACACTATGCTTGCGCACTCAAATGGTTTCTCAACCATGGATCCACCGTATGTGAAATCTGTGGACATTCTGCAGAAAATATAAAGACTGCAGACTTCAACAAAGTGGTCGTTGCCTTGAGAGATTACACGGCACTAAGAGAAAGAATTCCTGATGGAGGAGATCCAAACCCTGTGGAGAATACAGATTCAACCATAGATTCAGATGAAGTTGCTGCCATTCGAAGGCAACGACTTGGAGATATATCATCATGGTTTGGTCCTCGTTTCATGAACAACAACAACAATAATTCTGTTGCGGCTTCTCAGGTTTTGCCTGAACAACCTTTAGGTGTTGTAAACTTTGACGTCTTGCCTATGGAAAGCCGTGCTACTAAATTGGCTGTGGAAGGTACTGGGATTCTACTTGCTACCGGTTTACTCACCGTTACTTTGGTCTGGCTCATTGCCCCTCGTGTTGGAAAGGTATGCCATCGAAACCTTATAGTTTAAGCCTCTTGGACAGCTATTTTAGCATTGTTTATCGGTTTAACTGTTGTTTTTATCTCTGCAGAAAACTGCAAGGAGTGGACTTCACATCCTTCTTGGTGGTCTATGTGCGTTAACAATAGTCATCTTCTTCAGATTTGTAAGTAAATCTCTTACAGTACTCTCTAACAAATTCGTAGTTCCTACTATTACTAATCCAAAACCAACAATACTCGAATTCAGGTTGTGTTGACTAGAATCAGGTATGGTCCTGCACGCTACTGGGCAATCTTATTCATCTTCTGGTTTCTTGTGTTTGGTATTTGGGCTTCTCGTTCGAATGCTTCTCACAATGACCCTTGAATCAATCATTATCGTTCTCTCTTTCTCTCTCGCTCTGCTTTTTCTCTCCATAAATCTGTATTTGTGTCGTGGAGAAAAATGTACATTGCCTCATCAAAGAAAAGTATAAGCACATGCTTCATTGAATATATATGATTCATAATGGTCGCTTTTACAATTCTTCTATATCTACTTCAATAACTATAAACAATTTAACATTACAATACAAAATTCACAACAAAAATCGAAACTTGCTAACTGAGTGATCCTGAATCCGTTAAGTTAGTTAATGTTCCTGAAATCCAACTGTTCAAGGAATTATCAACAACAACCCGATTCCGTCATGACCGGATCGGGTTTCCGGGTCAGGATCCGACACCGTGCAGTGGTCGAATACTCTGAAAAGCTTAGATTTTTAAGCTCTTCTTTCTAATTTTACCCTTGATGACCAAAATTCATCCAATTCATAAACGGCTTTTGTTCCGGCGGGTCCTGAAACGGGTCGACGAAATCGGCCTGGTATGGAAACGGAGGGATAAAAGCGTCATTTTGCAATAACTTAATAGAACCACCAAACATGGATTTGTCATCAAACGCATCCAAAGCTTCTTCGAGATCAATCCATTTAGGCTCACTCTGAACCTCCCAGTGATCGGAACACGTGACTTCCGGTGAAATCACGTGACTTGAACATCTAGAGTCCGATGTAGTCATCATCGTCGTCTGTTTTTCATCAGCTGGATAATACTTCTCCATTGTTCCTTTCTTATTGTAAATCCGACACAAAACCCAATTATCAAGCTGCAACATTTCAACGAAAAACCTAAAATCAATCATCATATAAATCGAAAAATTGAGATTAATTTACCAAAAAGTTTGAAAATTTCATACTCGCAAGTTGTTCTTCTTGTTCGATGAAGCAGATCGATCAACATTAGCTAAACGATACTCATGCATAATCCAATTCGTTTTAATTCCTTTCGGAGCTTTTCCGGCGTAAAAAACGAGTGCTTTCTTAATCCCTAATGTCTTCGGTTTACCAATCGGTTTATCAGCACCAGTCGCTTTCCAATAACCGGTTCCTGCTGCCCGGTTTGGTCTTGAACCGTTTGGGTATTTCCGGTCTCGATGTGAGAAGAAATACCATTCCTTTTCACCGTACAAAGCCATTTCTGCAACAAAATTAGAATTTTGAGATCAAATCACTTCAAAAATAGAAACATATCTAATGGTATTGAGATTTTACCTGGAAGTTCCCATGGATTGAATTTATACAAATCAATCTCAGCAATAACCGGAACCGAAATCGGTTCCGATGCACATCTCCGACAAAGATAAAACTTAACAAGCTCTTCATCCGTTGGATGAAATCGGAATCCCGCCGGTAAATTTAACTCCGCCTTCATTATAAGAAAAATCTTTCTTTTTATGGATAAGATTTGAATTTTTGATTTTAAAAAACAAAACGTTGATCGGATCTTTTTGGTGGTTTATCTCAAAGATTGAAATCGAAGAGAAGAGAGCAAGTTCATTGAGCTTTTATAGAGAAAAGAGATTTCATTAATCAGACGTGGGTAATTTTCAGACACGTGTGACAAAAAAACAAACCGTTTTATTTTTCAACGTTGAGTCGTTGACCGCGCAGCCAGCTTAAATTTACACGTGGCGTTTATTTAGTGGATAATCGACGTACAGAGTATATGATGTCATTGCTTACGTCATTTGTAAGAACCTTTGTGGCTGTAATCTGGTGTTTCTCGGTGTAGCTTGTGCAAGTTGTTTTTCTGGACTGATGTATATGCACTTGACTTGTGAGTGGACTGTGTAGAGTACCACTGTGAGGTTATCCGCAGCAGATTATCTCCTCTGTTTATCTAATTGCTTACGTCATCATAATTAGATGACGTCATCGCAGTCTCACGTCGGCTTATGTAAAAGCTGAAAGATGCGATATCGACAGTTGCTTGGAGACCAAAATTTCCACTTAAACGATAGCTAATATCTACGAAAATGTTTTTATAATGTGTTAAAATTTGTTATAAAAAAAAAAAAGTTTAACTAAATTCATTTAAGATGCGAATATTATCAGCATCTTTGCTAATCTTCATGTGCGTTCCTCAAAAAAATTTGTTAAAAGTTGCAAGTACAAAGATATTAATTGTATATTATCAAAAAAAAAAAACAAAAGAGAGTGAAAGATATATTAAGATATTTAAAATAATAATAAAAAGGAATATTAAGATATTTATGATCTAGAAAAAGGCTTATGCGTAGCTAAACCATATAGATGAAAGCCCATATTTGAGCTTAAGTATAACTTAAAGCCCATAGGAAGGCCCATTTTATCTTGACGTGAAGTCTGTATTGACTGTTGAGTCCAAGTCTTGTTTTCCAAATGCTGATTTCATTGTCGTTTACGCTAAACATCAAACATCACCTCAGTTTTCGACTTTTTTGTTCAATAATGTTTCTTTGTTATAAGGTTCTGTCTAATCCACTTCTTTTTATACAATCTGATATTTTAATTAAATCATGTATTATAAATATATATATATCCTTTAAAAATAATATTGATAATTCTTTTTTCTTTTAGAAAAATGATCAACTTACTCAATTAGATCTTTAATTTTGCCTTAATTTGTTCGAATTAGATGACAAATTAGTCAAAACTTAACACTTTGAATTTGATTGAAATTACTTTTGTTTTGTTGTTTTTAAAAACAAAAATCTTTACTAACTATGGGAATATCTATCAAGTTATTCAAACCTTTTTTTTGTAAATATTGACAGAAATCTTTAAATTCAAATTGTAAATTTCATCACATATTAGATTATACTAGTAACTGAAGTCAAACATTAGCATTTAAGAAGTTACTTACTATTATCGTAAATTTTGTTTCCAACAACTTATAATTAAATACTATTGATTTTGGAAGATTATTTAGTTTTACATAAGTAGAATTTTCAGAAAAAAATTTCGAATACTGCAAACTAACAAATCTAATTTGCTACTTAAGAAAACTTTGAGGTTAAATAGAAAGAAAAGCTGGTGGAAAAAAATCTTTCTTACTCTGTAAAACTCTTCCAAATAAACTTTAATTTTGATCAAAGATTAGTAAGTTGATGATTTGTTAGCATATAATCACAAAATTATGCCGAATTGCTCTCAATCTGGTGGTTAGGATAATCCAGCTAATGATTTGGCACCAAAATTTGATTTCTACCCATTATATTATGATAGCTTAAAAAATGATGATATGGGTGGTTTAGGCTATGGATCGGACATTGTCGATCCAATTGTTTGACAAAAAAAAATAATTACAAAATTATTTCATAAGGGCATTTAGGTAAATGAATGGAGGAATCGTAAGACAATGGCGAAAAGGCATAATGCCGTTTCAAGGCTTATATAAACACATTGACAGAGAATCCACAACCCTCCCAATTATTACAAGTCAATCGATTTGTACATATCAAAACCTCCCCAATCTCAAATCTCAAATCTCATACTTGTTTTCAAAACCATAAATTCTTCTTAGATTCATACAATGCACCAATACACAAACTCACATGCTTGATGTTTGTATCTACATACATACATAAACACACATATTCAAACTGTAACCAGTAAAAGCAGCATCAAAGAGGAAGAAGATGAAGTCGGGTCGGGTTATCGGGTTGTGTTTGATTCTTGTGGGGACGATTCTTTTAATCTCCGGCGATGTTACGGCGGAGAAAGGAGTAACGTATGATGGACGGTCTTTGATTATTAATGGAGAGAGGAAACTTCTGTTCTCAGGTTCAATTCATTATCCTCGCAGCACACCCGAGGTAAATGTTTCATTATTAATAATTTAATTACATTTGATTATGTTGTTTTTTTCAAAACAATAATTATACGAATACCCGATCCAACACCAAATCCTGAAACCCTTAATAATATTATGTATGTTAAATACGATTCTTTAAAATTGATTAAGGTGAGAAAAACAACATAGATGACATTCAACCGCTTCACAAAAATTATTTGTTTCATATGTTTATATAATGTGTTTTGTCAAATGAAGCTTTTATTAAGAAAACAAAACTGTTTTTGGAAATTATAAAGTAATATGGTTGGACCATAAGATTATGTCATATCATCTATTGATGTAATATGACAAAACTTAGCTATCAAAAAGAAGAAAAAAAAAACGATATAGATGTGACACAATTGGTTGTGTAATTTGGATATATACAAAAGCAATATTTTTGTTGATAAGATTTCATATTATAAGCTAGATATTTGATTGAGTATTATGGATTATAGCCAATCTAATTATTCTTATTATACAAAATTATATCTTATGTAATGGCCAGACATATATATTCATATTCCTCTTATTTTTAAATAATAGATTTTTTTTACAGTTTTTGTTTCTTAAAATAGATTTTAACTTTTCTATACAATTTTTATTGATTAATGATAACGAATCACAAATTTCATATGAATTGAATTTATTTGAATTACTATGATTTAAATTTATGAAAAAATGATACAAAGAATATTAAATGTTTTTTTCATATATGTGAAAATTCAAGAAAATTAATCATTTTTTTGTCAATATTGGACCACAACTAGCCGGCTCATTAGCCAAATTTCTACATAATATAGGCGGTGAGATTCGATCCCTAATTGTGCAAGTATACATGTCTTTAGTAAACTTACCGCCAGCCACTAGATTAAAAGCCACTTGCACAAAATTGATCATTTAAAAACATTATTTACTACTTTAATCATTATATATATATATATATATATATTAAATGATGGCTATTGCGTATATACTTTTTTTTTTTTGGATAAAATGCATATATACTACTTTGTAACCGAAATTCTGTTTCACGAGTTCCTTTGCATTTATGAATATTTTTTCACTTTTCATACACTTTTTGTTGCGTGAGAAACTCCTTTGTGCTTAATTCTCATATTATAAATCATTTTTGTGAAGATTAGAATAAATGAAATATCAATAATGAAACGAAAAAGACATGAATTACCTAATGAAACGAATAGATATGTCAAGAATTGTTATTATTATTATTATTGAAAAATTGGTTAATACGTTTTGGTTCACAAGATCTTTTGTTTACCTTCACATTGAAGATTAAGACATAGATATCATCTCATCCAACACAGCATCTTTGACTACCCACACTCAAATAGTCACGGGTCTCCATACTTACACTGTTTTTGATTATTCTTTATCATTACTTTCTGTTTGTCTTTGTCTATGACACTCTTTTAAAGTGACATACTTAACATTAATAAAACAGTACTAATTCATTTCTAATCCAAAATTAATAAGGCAGTAAAACTTGTTTTGGTCAAACATAATATTGTTTTAGTAATTCTAGAAATTTGCGTAACTTTGTACAATAAGAGTACTTTATGGTTTTAGCATCTTTAGGTTATGAATCTGATTGATCTATTGCTTGAGTAGCCTCTGACATAAAATCTGGAATGATAATAGAAAATCAAGTTGAAAACATTATTTTGTTGGGTTTTGGTTTATGGCAAAAAAAGTCAATCGATTCCAAGATTTAAGTAATTTTGGTTTTTGATTTTTTGATTCTTAACCAAACACTGAATAAAATTAAATAAAAATCAAAATTAATTTGTGTTAGAAATATTTTGATTATATTTAATTTATAAATAATCATTTTATTTTTATATTTGATTATTTTGATTACAAGTAATCATTTAAAACCAAACTAATATTATTTCGGATCTAATTTGATTATATCTGTTTGGATCCAAAATCAAATCAAATTTTAGTCCATATCTATTATTTATTATATCTCCAAAACCGAATAATCGAATGCGTAGGCTATCGTTGACAAAAGAAACTAATGAGGCATAGATCCGTTATATTAGCTTCATTTAATGGTTTTCAATACACAAAATAAGTAAAGATCTAATCATATAAAAAAAAAAAGTCAAAATGTGAACAACATTTGACATTTAATAACATAACAAAAATATTTTATTTACGTTACATGTGATGATCATTGATTCTGTCTTCATGTGTCTTACAATCATTTGGTCTTTCGAAAAAACTTTAACTCAATCACGTGAACAAATCTCAAATCAATGGAATCCAAAGACAGCCAATTTTACAACATGCAATATTTTTCAATTGTTTTAATAATCGAACACTTCGGTGAAGTAATCTAATATTATTCTATATTTATTTTATTTTTAGATGTGGCCATCTTTGATAAAAAAGACAAAGGAAGGAGGCATTGATGTGATCCAAACATACGTTTTTTGGAACCTCCATGAGCCTAAGCTCGGACAGGTCGGTCTAAATACGAAGTTACAATTTTGTTATTTTCTATATCAAAATTGTATTAAATTATAACATATAAAATGAATAATGCAGTATGATTTTAGTGGAAGAAACGATTTAGTGAAGTTTATTAAAGAAATTAGATCGCAAGGTCTCTATGTTTGTCTACGTATTGGACCCTTCATTGAAGCCGAGTGGAATTACGGGTACTAATTGAACTTATTGTTTCTTTAATATATGTTAATCAATATATAATTTAAGTCAATGAAAAATGGTTTAATTTGGTATTGATGACCGGTTTGGTTAACCAGGGGGTTGCCATTTTGGTTACGAGATGTACCGGGTATGGTATATCGAACCGACAACGGGCCTTTCAAGTTCCACATGCAAAAATTCACCACAAAGATTGTAAATTTGATGAAAGCAGAAGGCTTATATGCCTCTCAAGGAGGTCCAATTATTCTTTCTCAGGTACACATACGTTTAAACGTTCGGTTAAAGTTCTTTCTCACTAACTGAATTTTAATTAAACCGAAATCAGATTTACGGTTAGATTATGGTCTTTTAACTCAAAATCAGAAGAGTTAATTTTGTAATTTTTATTTCGATATTGGATATTCTAATATGTCCTATCGAAATGAGCATCAATGTTAGTCCAAATCTACCATCTCATTAAGATTATGATTAGACGCATTATCATATGTTGAGTCAATCTGGTTCTAATACCACGAGTTTTCAATTCAAAACCAATTAACAGTTGATGAAAATATTCGTATCTCTTATATATTAGATTATAGATTCTTTGAGATACTTTTATCATCTAGTAAGCTTCCTAGTTCTTATGATGTTAATATGTTTGGGTTTGTGGTTTAAATCGTAAAGATCGAGAACGAGTATGGAAATGTGGAGGGTGCTTTTCGAGAGAAAGGAGCATCGTACATCAAGTGGGCAGGACAAATGGCGGTCGGGCTAAACACAGGAGTGCCATGGATAATGTGCAAGCAGCCCGACGCTCCTGATCCCGTGGTTCGTACCGTACCATACCTGTCAAGTCTCTAAGATCAATATTTCTTATGTCTTAAAGATCAATGTTACACACTTTGTAGATCAATACGTGCAATGGGATGAGGTGTGGCGAGACGTTTACCGGACCAAACTCACCTAATAAGCCGACATTGTGGACTGAGGATTGGACATCATTGTAAGGGTTTGACTTCTCTTTATTGTCTTTTTTTATTTGTTTCTTGTTCAATAAGTTAACGTTTGTATTGTGTGATGTATAAAGCTTTCAGGTTTATGGAACTGAGCCTTATATTAGATCTGCTGAGGATATTGCTTTCCATGCTGCTCTTTTCATCGCAAAAAATGGAAGCTATATCAACTATTATATGGTAAATTAAATCTAATCTCATTAGCATGATATCAGAAATCCCGATATTTTTAAATTATATGTTTAACATGATATTCAAGTGTTCAACAAATTTTTATATATATGGGATTAGTTGGTCTCACTCGGATTTATAATATATAAAAAATTCTTATTCAATTAATGGAGATATATCATCACATACTTTAAGGTCTCGATCCTTTTACGTATAAATGTTTAACATGATATGTATTATGTAAATGTTCGATGAATTTTCATATCCTTGTGATTAGTTGGATTTGCTCGGATTGCTCTAGAAATATAAGAAAGTTTTTATTCAAGTAATCGGGATATGATCATCACGGACTCATATTTCAATACAGTACCACGGTGGAACAAACTTTGGAAGGACTTCATCATCATATTTCATTACAGGATACTATGATCAAGCTCCTTTGGATGAATACGGTTTGGTCTAAATCTCTTAAAACAAATTCTCTATTCTGCAGGATCCAATAATATGTTTCTGATTCTTGGGTTGTGTGTTTCAGGCCTTTTAAGACAGCCTAAGTATGGTCATTTGAAGGAGCTTCACGCTGCAATAAAGTCCTCTGCAAATCCTCTGCTTCAAGGCAAGCAAACAATTCTTTCCTTAGGACCACTGCAACAGGCTTATGTCTTTGAAGACTCGAAAAGTGGTTGCGTTGCGTTTTTGGTAAACAACGACGCAGCTAAAGTCATTCAAATGCAATTCAGAAACAATGCTTATAGCTTGAAGCCCAAGTCAATTGGTATTCTTCAGAACTGCGAAAACCTTATTTATGAAACTGCAAAAGTAAGTCTTTCCTCTTCTTAGAGATCATACTAAAAGTAATTAACAACTAATTAAGCTTATAAATCTCTAATTAAGTATGATCTATAAAGGTAAATGTGGAGAAGAACATGAGAGTTACAACACCAGTTAAAGTGTTTAATGTTCCAGACAAATGGGAAGTGTTTAGAGAAAACATCCCAGCATTCTCAGGAAGATCTTTGAAGGCAAATGCTTTGTTGGAACACACTAATGTGACTAAAGACAAAACTGATAATCTTTGGTATACTACAAGGTAAAATATAAGAGACATTAGTCATTATATTTCTAGTGAATTCATCTATCTTTCCTAACTCTAAGTTTGGCTCTCCTCCAATGTAAGCTTTAAGAAGGATTCAACATGCACGAACCCATCTATCAACATAGAATCAAGCGGACATGTTGTTCATATCTTTATCAACGATGCACTAGCAGGTACATAAGTGTTGAAAGTAACTTTGGAAGATAAATGTGTTTTTAAAGTTTGCTTGGATCTAGATTTTGACGGTCCATTGTGCTTAGTTTCTCAGATACACATAGTATATATATCTTTATTACCAAAGTGTTCAGTATTCATATTATGAATATATGTTAGGTTGTTAGATTATCAGCCTCTAACTCAAATGCGATGAGATCATGAGTTTCTAACTCAAAATCGATTGACAATAAGAAGAGATTTCCTTGTATTCTATATGTTAGAATAGAATTATCTTTCTTGTGGGATATTTTAACATGCTACAACTAGCATGTCATGGATCAACTTGTCTCTAATATCATGTTAGATTAGGAGTTTCTAATTCAAAATCAACTGGCAATAAGTGGAGATGTCTTTAGCGATGATATGTTAGACTAGATTTTTTTTCTTTCTGATGTTGATATTCTAACATATAAGTGTGTTGTTGTAGGATCTGGACATGGAAGCAGAGACATAAGAGTAGTTAAACTCCAAGTTCCGGTTAGCTTAATCAATGGACAAAACAATATATCGATCCTTAGTGTGATGGTTGGTCTACCGGTAAGGCCTTTGCTTAACCAAAACCCTGTGTAGTACTTAATTTCTTGCATCACACAAAATAGTAGAATCATGACACTTTCTTCAACTCTGTGAATGAAGGACTCTGGAGCTTACATGGAGAGGAAATCCTATGGACTAACCAAAGTACAAATTACCTGTGGCGGATCACAAACCATCGATTTGAGTGGTTCTCAATGGGGTTATTCGGTAAATATGATGAATAAGTTTTCATTCTGTGAGTCATGAAGTGATTGAAGAAGACTATATTGATACATTATATCTTAATGTGTGTGTTGTGAAGATTGGTTTGCTTGGAGAAAAAGTTAGGTTATATAAACCTACAAATTTGAAGAGAGTGAAGTGGACTAACAATAATGCTGGACTTATCAAGAACCATCCCCTCACTTGGTACAAGGTATGCCTCCATATGATTTGTAAGAGAACTATGTCAAATTTTGAATAGGAAATGACAAAATGTATATATCTGCAGACAATATTTGATGGCCCGAGTGGAGATGGGCCGGTGGGCCTGAATATGGCGAGTATGGGTAAAGGAGAGATTTGGGTAAATGGTGAAAGCATTGGTCGTTACTGGGTCTCATTTCTTACTCCTTCAGGACATCCTTCTCAATCTATGTAAGTGTTTTATGCCCATCATACATATTATAGTTGTAACTTTTTGTTTGGTCTGATTTGGAATGAATTTACGCAGATATCATATTCCAAGATCATTTTTGAAACCAAATGAGAATTTATTGTTGGTAATGGAAGAGGAAGGTGGTGATCCTCTTGGGATATCTTTGAATACAATATCAGTTATTGGCTCCAATTCCAACAAACCTCACTCTCTTCAACGTTCTTGAATATTCTTTTTATAATTGGTTTACGGTGATTGATGTTGTCCAACAAAATTGATCAATAAATTTAATTTTTTAATGATTTAATTTATAGATACGTCTACGATAATATCACTTATCTAAATCTAGTTGAATGGGAAAATCGTTATAATCAAATAGTTGAATGACATTTTTACAATTGGATTCTAAAAAATTGAATTTATAAATTTGAAAAATTTAATTATAAATTGAATTTTGTCGATCTAATTATTAAAAAAATAAATTAGCTGGATATACGTATTGCATCAAAGCATAAAAGAAAACAAATTGATAAAAAGATCATGAGTTCAAGTCGAGTGTAGAGACCGAGGCGTCGTTTTAACTGTTTGAAGCCACTGAACACTGTAAGACTGACTCGACCCATAATGTGTGGCTCACGGTCCAATAGTAGTGTGTGGGTTTGGAAAGAAGTAGAGTCCGGTAAGATGGACCCTAAATATTTAAGACTTGAACACTTTCGGTATCGTTATTTGTTGGGACTTATTAAGGACCTTATATTTCTTACATTTTTGAAGGCTTTTTTTCCCAACCTTTTACTTAATTGTGAAAGAGATGAACCCAAATTTCAACTAGGAATATTAGTAAAAAAGCTCTTTATAATCATTATAAACCTTTAAAATGAAAAAGATTAAAAAAAAAAAAAATTGAGCACGGCTTGTAATAGAACACTGAAGAGTGATTTCGTCAGTCACACTCACACAGTCACACACAAACACATGCTTTCTAAAAAGCAAAGTGTAGGACCTTATGTTCTCTTATATGAGTCAAAACCAGTTGGACAGCATTCACGTGATGATGTGATGAGTATAGTGGGTGGATTTCTCTTCTTTAAGAGCACAACATCTTTTCACCTCTTTCCACAACATTATTTTCACCTCCTTCCTCACCCTCTCACGCTTTCATGTTTAAGAACCATTGTTTTGCAGATTTTGAAGAGGCAAAGGAGTGAAGAACAAATCCCAGCTCACACGGACCACTTCAGCTCAACTAATTTCACCTCCCCACTCGAGCTCGTCACTCGAGTCACACCTCACTCGCGCTCAGCACTCGAGTCGCTTCTCACTCGACCGCATCTTCACATACGACTAGACCCGCCTGGTCGAGTGAGCCCGTCTTCAGCCAATCCCTCCGCCAATAAGCACTACCCGCTCAGCCGCTGCACTCGACCTCACCACGTTCCCCGCTCGAGCTCTCTACTCGAGTGAACCCGTTTCAGCTCGATCGGAATCTCAACTACAGCTCGAGCTGATCCTTCAGCTGAACACATTCAAATTTTTTTTTTTTTTTGATAGCTAGACCGATTAAGGAGAAATTAGTATTGTTTTAGGTTATCGGTTAAGTGAAAAAGGGAATTGAGTTATGTTGAAGAGATGAAATAGGTGGTTAGTGGTGAATTTACAACATAGGTTTTTGTTGTTATAACATTCTATTTGCAGAAACAGATTTGGAGTGATCCACGCATCCGACTCAACTAACTCAGTTATACAATGAATCGAGCTGAAAAAGGGAAAGCAATCAGGCATGGCAGTGGTTCAAGAAAGCGATCATCAAGGAAATCTAGACATGAAAATCTACCTGTAGATTGTTTTGCGGATGATTGTGCTGCGGAGTACATGGACAGACGATCGCAAACCAGAAAAGAAAAATCTATTGCAGAAGATCATGCTAATGATATTGTCCTAGTAGCTGATACAGAAAGTGACGACGGTGATTATTGTGAAAATTTTGAGGAAGAGAGTGATCACATTACTTATAAACAAGCAATCCAGCTTTTGCGTAAAATCAAAATAAGTGGTACTAGGTATGTTCACCAAGAGACTATGGAGACATTGGGAATAGCTGAAGACGTAGAGTATATGCTTCACACATGTGGTCTGACTACTGTTGTGACTAACAGTGAACCGTCATACAAAGAAGAAACATGTCAATTTTTAGCTTCAGTGGAGTGGAACCTATATGATGAGCATATGGTGGACATGCGTCAGAACGGCGGTTTTGGCTATCTTACATTCTTAGCCAGGGGACACAGTGGGAAGTTGGAGAAATTTGGGTTCACTGTCAAACAATTCGAAGATTTATTCCAACTCCCACCTGGAAAAGCGTCTAATTATGAATTTGAAAACAGTGAATTGCAGGCCTTATGGGAGATAGTAGCTGGACCAGGTGAGTATCTCGCATCTAAGTGCAAGAGCAATCAAATCCGAAACCCAGCCATCCGCTACTTTCACAGAACAGTGGCAAATACATGTTTCCCCAGAATGCTAACTGGGAATATTCGACAAGCTGAAATTGAAATGATTGATGAAGGGCTGAAGGAACTCATAAACAGAAATTATACCAGATATGGGAGAAGATTCAAAGGAGACGTACCACAAGTTCGATTCACCTCCCAATTACTTGCGCAATTATTAAGTTATAGGAGCTGGGCGTCTAAACTAAAAGACTTGACTAAAGGAAGGATCTGTGTAGGTGGGATTGTGACAGCTATACTAAAGGCATGCGATGCACAATTTACGTCCAAACCAATCCCTCCCACATACATGGATATAGCCTACCTAAAAAGGATTGGGTTTCTTGAGAAAACGTCTAAAGATGGCCTCAATCTCTATGTCTTCACAAATCCTGAGACTGATGCCGAAGAAAAAATGGTACTCCCTAATCCGGAATTTACCGATTTAAGGATTAGTGGAAATATAGACTTCAAGCCTCCCAACCATGCTCTTTGGACAGTACAGCCAATGGACAGTATTCCGGCTGAACCAACGCCTGCCAACGAACCAATTGACCAGGAGCCTGATTGCTACTATTTCGACGATGAAATTAATGCTAGGTGGTCTGTAGGGGTGAAGTCAGCAAACAAAAAGTCGAGTATGCTTCAAAAGTGGAACAAGTTCCAGGATGGGGTGATAAACAAGTTGGTTAAGACTACACGTGAAATGTCAGGGCAGATTAAAGATCTCAAAAGAGCTATGAAATCAAAGTCACACTCAAAGGAACCATCCTCGACTACTGAACAACTACAGCCGCAACCATTACTGAGAAGGACAAGATCAGTCTCACAGGCGCATAGAAGGCGATCCACTTCCGCAGCAACTCCAGCTAGGACATCATCATATGTGCCTAGAACCTCACAACAACATGATTATGAGGATATGCCTCAAGTTTCGCCTAATTTCGTTCCTAACTCGACCACACGCTTAGACGGTCAGGTCGAGATAGGCAGGACATCTCACAGTTATAGTACTGAGCATGATAGAGTACAGCAGATCAACCCTCTAGGCGACCTACACCTAGACGGAGGTGAAGTTGAATCGGCCAGAGATCAGTCACATTCAGTCGCCTACAATGACCAGCCACAAGGAGCACTGCAACCAGCAAATCTTGATGTCGACCCCTACATTTCAACGTACCAAATAAGCCAACCTTATACAGACACTACAAATCCAACTCCTTGGAACTTGTACTACTAAAAAGGTACCACCTCTATAAATTCATTGTCAATACCATTGCATTTTCCTTGTTTTTGTGATTGATCTAGGTTCTTTTTCAAGCTTCTATTACACAAGAGACCGTGTAGTTTAAGTTTGGGGGAGGGTCTTAGACCGCATTTGATCACGTTTCTTTCTGTTCTTATTTTTAATTTGTTTTCGATCATGCAATTTCATAATCTAAAAAAAAAAAAATTCATGTAGCTGCATTCATGTAAGATCGAGTCTAGTTGTGCATATGGGATTATGATGATTATGCCTATTCAAGCTTGCTGATTCAATGTGCTAAATTCACCGCCCTAGATAGAAGTTGTCTGCTGCATACTCGCCTGTTTGAAACATAAAACTGCACCACATTAAGAAAGTTAAGATCGAACCGCCTTAATGTAGACGATTGCTTAGTTTGTTAGGTTCAATGCCCAGGTTATTAGTTGTTTGATGCAATAGTTTGCTTGTTGAAAGTTAAGATCGAACCATGTTTGGAATTCTTGACATTGAGTTTGCCTTGATTGAAACATGCTTTGATTTGATGCCATCTTTTACTTACTAGAACCTAATCTTGACATCTAATTATTGTGCTATGCATTGGATTTGAACTCATGGATTGAATATACATACTTGGATATCTTTTATCATTTGCCACCCTTTGTTATCCAAGTAGCTTCCCCACCCTTAGCCTAACCTTCTTTCAAACCATTGAATTCGTGTGTGAATTAGGCCTATTTTTCGGAATGAATTTGAGAGAAAGTGTTAGGTTTGAGCCGACAAGATTAGTCTTTCATGTAGTTTCGGTTCACGCTTTTTGAGCCGGATAGGAACTAGGTGGGAGACTCATTAAGATTTGGGAATGTGTATGTGTGATCTTGAAAGGGAACGTGAAACGACAAGGGGAGAAAAAGGTTTAAGAAAAAGTAAAAAGAAAAATGCTAAAAAGGGAAAGGAGAGTAGTCTAGTAAAAGGTTTGGAATGTTTGATTATAAAAAGGGTTCAAAGAAAAGAAAAGAAGAAAAACAAAACTTTAAGTAGAACCGAAAAGTGAATCCAGCCCGCTAGATCGTTACAAATGTTAATCGATCTCCTAGTAATAAAATTTTTGAGAATGAATCATAGTAGAAAAGAGTTGATCTTGAGCTTGGAAAGTAAGTAGCAAAGCCTTAGAAAGGGTAGATATAGGATCATTCTTGGGATCAGATTAGCTTAAGTTTGAGGATTCGATATTTGTTTACTTGGGTAGATGGGAGTCTAGTCTTGTATGCATCTATTGGAGCTTACCTTTAGCATTCTCTTAAAATTCATTCTATTCATTGAGAGATCCCTACTATGAGCATATAAACCTATGGACGAAGAGATCATTTTTATCTCTTGACCTTACCCTTAACCAAATGAGTTCAATGATTGTGCATAGTATAATTCACGGTTTGATGCTTAATGAAGGTTAAAAGAGATGGTGGATTTGAATGCATTGTATAGATCAAGGTTGAATTTGAGTTGAAATGAGATGAACATGGCAATGATTTTTAAGTAGACTTTCTTACTTTGCATCCTAGAATTACAAACTTGGACATTGAGGTTAATATTTAAGCAATTGGGTTGTGGCTATGAGTTTCTGGATTCACCTTCTTTCTCGGGACTGTGATGTTTTCTTGAGGACAAGCAAAAGGCAAGTCCGGGGGAGTTGATATTCGTCATTTTTGCATTGTTTTCGCTTAGGTTTCTTGCATAGTTTTCTAACGTTTTTAGCATTTTGCTTTGGTTTTAGTCTAGTTTTGCTTCACGTTGCATCTTAGAGTTTTAGGATCATGCATTTGCATAGGTGTGGTGTTTTAGGTCCTTTTTAGGTGTTTTGGAGCTAAACAGAGGAGTATCGTGCAAGACACGTGAGTGGAGTGCAAACGGATGGCAAAAAGGAAGTCTTATGTGGGAGCAATAGACGAAAAGGTGGTCGATGGAGGTGGTCGATGAAACGTGCACGCCGGGCAGAAAAATAGTCTATTTTCGGTTTAACTTATTTTCTTTCGGTTTAATTTTCTTTCTGTTATAAATACTAAAACTAGGGTTTTATTTTGGTGTGACTGATATTTTATGACTTATGTGGCCTGAAATATTCATATCGTACCAATAATATATATTTTAAAAAAAATTCAAAGAAATTAGGAAAGATTCCCACTTTTGATGGCTTATAAAAGATGAAGACTCAACACAATCAAAATGCAGCAGCTATTGCTCTAACCACCAATCTTCTTATATCTCTATTGCATTTCTTTCTTTCTGTTCATAGCAATTTGTTTAGGGCTTCATTTTGTAGCATATCTTTGTCTGAAGCTTAATCTATAACTCTCAACTAAAAGAAGGTACTATAACAATTCTATCTATTTTTCTGCCATGTCTAGTGTTTGTTCTTCATCATGCTTCCAACTGCGATTTTTAATTCTTTTTGGATAGCGGTTTTCTTTTACCATTTATATCATACTGTTTTTTTTTCTTATCTTTCCGTATTTGGGATTAGTTTTTCCGGGAATTTTTTTATTTTCGCGTGTTTATGGTTGTCCTACATAATTATATTTTTGGTTAGATTAGGTTTGATATATATATTTTTCAGTAAAGAAAACTATTCTTGCCGAACTTTTTTTAATTTGGTGGTTTAAGTGACTCTTTTAATAGTTCTGGCATATTTAAAAAATAAATTTCAGTGAATGAATTTTAAGTTACAAATCGGATCTTGTGTAGCTCGGGGCACGGATCAGATATCCAAGATTTTTGTGATACCCAGATCTGTCGGATCCGTGATTTTATCACTCAGATCCAGATCAAACACTACATATATCCAAATCCGAACTATTATTATATTAAATAATTTTTTTCATAAAAATTAATACCATAATTGTAATAAATAAGATTGTGGTATTAAAAATTATAAAAAATTAAATTTTCAATCAGAAAATATTAAATATATTAATTTTTATAATTTATATTAAAATATTATTAATAAATTCCAACATTAGCATCTAAAAATATTTTATAGTTCATGAAGAATTAAAAAGAATCTACACATCAACACATTTAAAATTATTTAATAGAAATAATACATATTATAAAAATCATACACTAAATATTCTAAATTGGATCGGATCTGGATATCTTAAAGAAAAAATTTATTACCTGGATCTGAATATGTGCATTCTGGATACCCAAAATTTTGGGATGGATCACGAATTGGATCTCAGATAATATGTCCAGACATAGTCTCGTGGATCCAATTAACCCATAAAAAACTACTCTCTTTTTCTGTTTTTCTTTTGTATATGTAGAAAATATTTACCGCCAATATTTGTTAGATAAGTCCTAACAGTATGTTCAAACTTAGTCATAACTTTGATGTCATACTACAAATACAGATGGACGCACAACCAGTTTTCAAATGTTTCGATGATGACGGTCGACTTAAACGATCAGGTAAGAACTCTCCTTGTGATATATCGTAATCCTATGAAATTAATGATTCTAGTTTAGTGACATAAACGTGATTTTTCTTGTATTTTCAGGGACGGTTTGGACCGCAAGTGCTCATATTATAACTGCAGTGATTGGATCTGGTGTTCTATCACTTGCTTGGGCTATAGGTCAACTAGGTTGGATCGCAGGTCCTATAGTGATGTTATTGTTCTCCTTTGTCACTTATTACACTTCCACTCTTCTTAGTGACTGCTACAGAACAGGAGATCCTGTCTCCGGGAAGAGAAACTATACTTACATGGATGCTGTTCGATCAATCCTCGGTATCATTTTTCTCTATATATGTTGTGATTGCTCTGTTTTTGTTCTGTGTTTACTCTGTTTTGTGTTCTGAAAAACTCTGTTTTTGACAGGTGGGTTTCGGTTCAAGGTTTGTGGGTCGATTCAGTATTTGAATCTCTTTGGTATCACAGTTGGGTACACAATTGCAGCATCTATAAGCATGATGTGAGTCTCTCTTTCCCATTAAGTTGTTTCGTTTGATAGTAGAGACAAAAGCCTTTAAAATTTGATGGTTTTGGGATCGATTTTGCAGGGCGATTAAGAGGTCTAACTGTTTCCATGAGAGCGGAGGGAAAAACCCGTGTCACATGTCAAGCAATCCTTATATGATCATGTTTGGTGTGACTGAGATTTTGCTATCTCAAATCAAAGATTTTGACCAGATTTGGTGGCTCTCTATTCTCGCTGCAGTCATGTCTTTCACATACTCTGCAATTGGTTTAGTTCTCGGAATCATTCAAGTTGCAGGTATTAAAAAACATAACTTTATAGATTCATCTCAATGACCAATGAAACCAGAGGCTTTAACTAACTGACTCGACCCGCCAAATCGAGCTGCACGCCTCCGACTCGACCCGCCAACTCGAGCTGCACGCCTCCGACTCGACCAGATTTCCACCAGCGAGGTCGAGCTGCTTCTCCAAACCCAAGTGAGATAGTTCGAGCTGAAGCTAGAAACCACAAGGATCCCATGGTTCAATCATTTTGCTTAATTCTCCAGAAGCTAAAGCTCTTTGAAATCCTTTTCTCTCTTCTAAGCTCAAATCATCAAGACTAACTTCTTCTCCATTCATAATCTTCTGAACAATTTCCTCGGGTAAGGTCGAATCTTCATCATCCGTGATACTATCAATTTTCTCATTTTCCTCTTCCTCTGAGTGAAACCTTTTCAATATTTCGAGCATCTTCGCTTTGGTTTGATCATCAGATCGAACTTGCCGCAACTCATTATTTACATTCTCTTTCATGAATGATTCAGTACATTGAACGCTGTGAGACTTGTAACAAGTTAGAGAGCAGTAGCGGAAGTTGCAGCGCGGACAAGCGTACTGCGAAAATTGCTTATTGCATACATGGCAGATTATCCGCGAAGGAGAAGGGTTTAAAGGAGACGAATTTGAAGTCTCCGACGTGATAATCTTCTTCTCCGGCATCATCCTTCAGAAAGCTTGAAATTTAGGGCTCCGATTGAAGAAGGAGAAATCTCGAAACTCATATTCAAATCATATCAGGCCGAGCTATGGGCCGTATTGTGACCTCATAAGCCTAATTTTCTGATAAACGGGCTGGATATATTCAGACCCGATCCGTACTCGACCCGAAAGATCGTCTCCTTCAGTGTGGTTTTCTTCATTTCTTCCTCAATCTAAGGATTTCCATGAACGAGGAACTAAAATGAGATCTTTTTTCCTTGTAGTGTCACTCGTTTGCTTCTGCTCGCAAACAGCACTTTCATGGAAGAAGGAAGAGTTTCGCAGCTGCGACCAAACTCCATTTTGTAAACGCGCTCGATCCCGTACTCCCGGGACGTGTTCTCTAATTGTCGGCGATGTTTCCATCACCGATGGAGATCTCGTGGCGAAGCTACTACCGAAAATCCCTAATCAAGGTGATGGGGATGAGATCAAGCCGTTGGTTCTCTCTCTCTCGGTTTACAGAGATGGGATCGTGCGGCTCAGAGTCGATGAGGATCATTCGCTGAACCCGCCGAAGAAGAGGTTCAGAGTTCCTGATGTGGTAGTGTCCGAGTTCGAGGAGAAGAAGATCTGGTTGCAGAAAGTTGCGACGGAGACGATATCTCGAGACACTAGTCCGTCTTCAGTAGTCTATGTATCGGACGGCTACGAGGCAGTGGTGAGGCACGATCCGTTTGAGGTGTACGTACGCGAGAAATCAGGTGATCGTCGTCGCGTTGTGTCTTTGAATTCTCATGGATTATTTGACTTTGAGCAATTGGGAAAGAAAACTGACGAAGATAACTGGGAAGAGAAATTTAGGACTCATACAGATTCAAGACCATCTGGTTTTTATATAAATAATTTCATATAAATAATTTCAAACCACTTGTAAATAAAATTATCTTTCAGTTATAGTGCTACTTAGCTACCAATTGTTTTCAAATCTTTTACTTTTGACCTAATCAACTCATGAAACATCTATAGGATTACGTTTGATTAACGAGAAGATTCACAAACTTTCAGAGTCATGAATATAAAAATGTAAAATTTATCGAATCCCAATCAGATTCTGTTGGCTAGATTTGGTTTTTATTCAAACAACTTTGAACTGTTAACTGTTTTAGTCAATTTAAAGTATGCAAATTTTTTAGTAATGTTAGATTCGTGTAGGTGAAATAATAAGACGCCAAAATTCCATGTAATAAGAGTCACGTAAGTACCTAACTTTTGTAGGTATAAAGATGATTTTCTCTTTAATTTGAAACCTCAGATTTCTACAAATATACCTTTCAGGATTCTCGAATTAAAACTAATATAATGCACATTTTAGGGAAACTGTAAACCATGTTATATTTGAATACCATGTAACGATTCAAGCATGGACATTATCCAAAATTTATGTGGGATAAATTTTCCTTGGATCATCGGTTTGCTCGAACATAGATCATCTTTTGTAGAAGATCCCTAATACTGATGACTTTTGAAGTTTCTCATAGATTCTCTGGTTTTTTCTAATATGGATTCCGTATCATCTAAACAAATGTAGAATCAACTAACATAAAAATAATATGGATATTAATCTCATTGCGGAATATGTAAACACAAAACTTAATTAGAGTCCAAATTTGTGAATTCTACAAAAAAAATTCTATATCAAATAAATTTATAGGTAAAATATTTACAATTTAAATTTTACGATAGAAAATTCAAAAATTCAAAGTTACAATCTTAACCAATCAAACTCAATGTTAAAAATATTCAGCAGATATCAAAATAAACAAATTTAGAACCAGCTACTAAATAATAAAGAAAAAATTCTGAAGGGAAGTAACGAAAATTTTCTTTTAGGTGCTTATACAAGGAAAATAAACAAATCTAATCGAAACAGAATCTTAACTACCCATACTTATTTCCTAAAATCTCTCGAAAACTAATTCTACTTAGATTTAGTCAACAAACTCATAAGCTGTTAACCAATCACAAAGGTTTCTAATTTATATTTTCATTCAGCCGGCTCGCTCCATTCGGTTACCTAAAACCCACTATTTTAAAACCGGAATCGAATACCGACCGGTCCGGTCCACTTCTAACTTTTCTTTACAGAAAAAAAAAACTTTACTACACACGTGTGGATTTAACAACCCTACCTAAGTCAAACTCATCTGAAAACTATCGCGCCGGCGACCTCAAACGAAGAAGCTCTGATTCAAATTCCCATCTCAAATGTCCCTCAATCTCTCTCGTGTTTCCCTTCCTTCGTCGCCTCGTCTCTCGATTTCCACTCACACAGGTCACTCCCGTTTTCCATCCGATATGAATTTTCCGGCTGATTTTGAGTTTTTGTTCTTTATCAGCTGACAATTTATTTATAAGACTGCATTTACTTGATTATATCATTTGATTTCACTTCGCCGTTTTTGCTAATCCAATTGCAAAACGAGACTTTGCTTTTGAAAAGGTGTGAGATTAGAATAAACGATTTTTTGGCCAATTGGGTTTATAGGATACGTTCGATGCTCGATGAAGTCCTACAGATTATCTGAACTTAGTTATTCTCAAGTTGAAAGTCTGAAATCTCGCCCTCGTATTGACTTCTCATCTATTTTCAGCACTGTAAGTTTTTTCGAGGCTTGAATCACTTCTTCCTGATTATGCACTTTTTTCTTATCCCTGATACGAGCTCGCTTGTACTGTGATGCTAGGTAAACCCAATTATCGATGCAGTTCGTAGCAAAGGAGATACTGCTGTCAAAGAGTAAGCAAGTGACTGTGTCTTTCATTTCATTCTTCTGATTCCTAAAGTGATGGAAATGAGGACTCTTTTGTGTTAGGTACACTGAAAGATTTGACAAAGTTCAACTGAATAAAATGGTGGAAGATGTGTCCGAGCTTTCTATTCCTGAGGTACTAGATTAACATGATACAGATAATTTTTGAATGCTCTTTCATGAGTGGTAAATGAAGTTTCTTTCTTTGTATTAATGCTTTCTTGTTTTCAGCTCGACCCCAATGTAAAAGAAGCTTTTGATGTTGCATACGAGAACATATATGCATTTCACTTGGCCCAAAAGTCAACTGAGAAAAGTGTTGAGAATATGAAAGTAAGTCACCGCAGTTACCTGTTATGTTCTGAAGTCTTCACACATACTGTACTAATCTTCACTTGTTAATTTTTATAGGGTGTCAAATGTAAAAGGGTGCCAAGATCTATTGGATCTGTCGGTCTTTATGTGCCTGGTGGAACCGCTGTTTTGCCTTCAACTGCTTTAATGCTAGCCATTGTAAGCTCTCTTGTTTTATATCTTTTGTTTGTTCATTGTTCTTGTGATTCAGTAATGACTTGGTGTCTTTCTCTTTACTCTATCTTTCTCTCTCAGCCTGCTCAAATTGCTGGTTGTAAAACAGTTGTCCTTGCAACTCCACCAAGTAAAGATGGAAGCATATGTAAGGTAGTATTCAAGCAGTCTTTGTTCGTTTCTTTTCTTTCCTGGAAATATTCAATAGTATTCACATTTTTTTGTCTATCTTGCTGCTGAGCTTATGAGCTTTCTATGTCGTTGTAGGAGGTTTTGTATTGTGCCAAGAAGGCCGGTGTAACTCACATACTGAAAGCTGGTGGAGCGCAGGTATGGTTGTGTTGGTCTTCGTCTATTTTCTCAGGCTAATGATTATCTATTATTTTCTCTAAGATTGTAAAAATTTCAACTATTATTTGCAGGCTATAGCGGCCATGGCCTGGGGGACAGATTCTTGTCCTAAGGTATAAACAAGGATTAATGTTCCTTGGTAGCTTACATCAGACATTCAGCCAACCAACCTCACATGAATTTGCTTTGGTCATTATGGCAGGTTGAGAAGATTTTTGGTCCTGGGAATCAGTATGTTACAGCTGCTAAGATGATTCTTCAAGTATAGATATCGTTCCTCAAATACTTGTGGTCCTTTACTTGTTTAGACTGCTCTTTAACTTGTTTTTACCTTATTCCCTTTTTGTTTTTCTTACTTCAGAACAGCGAGGCAATGGTTTCAATTGATATGCCTGCTGGTCCTTCTGAAGTCCTGGTCATCGCTGACGAAAATGCTAATCCAGTCTACATTGCAGCAGACTTACTTTCTCAGGTATTTCCATGAAAAAGTTGCAATTTTAAATATAACACATCAGGATGAATTTGTGGCTGCCTTTTTTTTCTTTCTTCAGAGCTACAGGGAGCAGCCAATTTGTACTTTCTTTTTTTGGTTTCTCTGCAGGCTGAGCATGGTCCAGATAGTCAAGTTGTTCTTGTTGTTGTGGGCGATGGTGTAGATCTCAAAGCCATCGAAGAAGAAATTGCCAAGCAGTGCGATAGCCTTCCTAGAGGAGAGTTTGCTTGAAAAGCACTAAGTCACAGTTTCACAGTTTTTGCTCGAGATATGATTGAGGTATCCCTCTCTTTATTGTTCACGCTTACTGTTACTATCTCAAAACAACATGTGTAACACAGCCTTTCACTCTTTCAATTCTTCAGGCAATATCGTTCTCAAATCTCTATGCACCTGAACATTTGATCATCAATGTCAAAGACGCTGAGAAATGGGAGGGACTGATTGAGAACGCAGGTTCGGTTTTCATGGGGCCATGGACTCCAGAGAGTGTTGGGGATTACGCTAGTGGGACAAACCACGTTCTTCCAACATATGGATATGCGAGAATGTACAGTGGTGTCTCTCTCGATTCTTTTTTGAAGTTCATGACTGTACAATCTTTAACAGAGGAAGGTCTGAGAAACCTCGGTCCTTATGTGGCGACTATGGCTGAAATCGAAGGTCTAGATGCACACAAGAGAGCTGTAACTCTCAGACTCAAGGATATCGAAGCTAAACAGCTATCCCAAACAAATTGAGTTTCAGAATCAGAAAATATTTGCCAAAAATGTTTTTGTATTGTATGAATAAATTTGGTTTCCTTCTTGATTTGTTGATGAAATAATAATGTATAAGCGATGTTGAATAACTCGATCATAATGTTGATTTTCATTATTCAGATCTTAGTCCATTACTAGCTGGATGATTGACCCAAAGAATGGTTAGTGGTGTTGACTTTTGACGAACACACAATGTGATTCCAAATATACTCTGTTCTTTACAAAAAGAATGGCTTCAAATTTCAATATTACACAGAAAACTTCAAGAGTAATAAAGAAAAGAAAAGAAAGTGCTAGAGGAATAATAAAGTCGTCCTGTTAATCAGTTTCTTCTAGCTCAAGCTGGCAAAGGTTCTTCGAGAACTGCAATGGGAAATAACAGACCAAACAAAAACATGTCATGAGTTTAGTTCTTGCAATTCTAACAAGGATAAAAAAAAGTAGAAGAAGAAAGAAAAGAAAAACCTTTTCTCTTTGTAGCGGATTCTGCTGGTGTGATTTCTTCTTTAGAATCGACGGGTGTTTTTGTTGGCACATTTGGAAGATCCAGTTTCTCAGATTCTTCAGATTCCATTGTTGGCACGTCAGGCATCTCATCAACAATAAGCTTTAAGCAAAACATACATAATCATGAGTCCCTCTCTCTCGATTAAAGATGATATTTAAAAACTTGTTCTTGTAGACCCATGAAACTAAACATACCTGACTTTCTAGGTTGTCGAATTCTGCTAATATATCTTCTTCATCCTCTTCTGATAGTTTCTCTCCCAATATAGCACTCAGCTCCTGACATTCAGAAATGTTATCAACACAATAGCACGACTAAATGATCTTTCAATCTAGACTAGCTCAGCACAAAATGTGGCACAAAAGGCGGTAATAGGAAGTTGCTGACAAGCTACAGGTGATTAATAAAAAAACAAGTTTAAACTCACATCTTGATAAGCTTTAGCATCAGCAGTATCATCCATTAGTTTTTGAACATCATCAAGGTCTAGCTCGCTTTGAATCGCCTTAATAGCATTATTACCCTGCTTTAAGCTCTCAAACACTGCCTTTTGTTTGCTCGTAAGTTCAATATCTGCCAACTGAGAATCAAAAGAAAGTTTGAGAATATGTATCTTTAAAAAGCCACAATTCTGCATCAAAAGAGAAAATGATAGATACAAATAGGAGAAAGGTTTACTTGCTGTTCAACATTGATGACCCATTGATCTACTTGCTTCAATAAATCTTCTTGCGTTCGTTTCTTCCTCAATGCTAACAAAGCCCTGTCCTTTCGCTTTTCCCGGATTAAGTCTCTTGCAGCTTGCTTTTCCGCTTCAATTACTTTCTCAAGCTAACTTAGCAAAATTTAATTTTTTGATCAGTACTAACAATAAAACGAAACCATTTTGAAACGAATCAAGCAATCCATTGGATAACAATTGAGGAGAATCCAATACAGTTCCTTCACAACAATCAGTGTTTTGGATGGATCAAAACTAGATGATAAACCATTTGATCTCAGATCCCAAAAGAAAGACCTAAAATTCAATCAAACTCAAATAAGAAAACAAAGGGAGAATCAAAAACCTTCTGCTGATATTGACCAAGCTTGCGTCTTTGGGTTTTAAGAGACAGTATCGCTCGATCAACCTCCGTGATCTGTGGTTTCTTCACGAACAAATTACCCATCTTTATCAAATCCAACAATTATGAAAATCAAACGATTCGACGAGAAAAACAATAAATACGAAGATTTGATCTTCTGTGAAAATCGATTAGTCTCTATATTTCCGAAATTTGTCGCCAATTTTAAAGCAAGTCCACTTTTTTGGTCCTCTCTCTCCGCATTTCAGTTGGATCGACAGAACAAATCTCAAACCAAAATCTAAAAGTATGAACCGGACCTTGAAAGGTATAATCGACATCAAACCGATTTAACCGGTTTGTATCATTTTCACAGAAAAATCAATAGTTCAAATGGAACTAAGCGAACAGGAAATTTTGGATATTCCTTTTCAGATGATGAGAAATATTATCACAAATCGACAGAAATATTTTGTTATTACAAATCAAATCGAGACAAACCAATGTATTCGGTCTTAGTTTGGTTCATGTTTATATATTAACCAGAATAAACCGGTTAACCACCTTCTACAAAATCTAATTTGGCCAAAACGTTTCTCAAACTCGCGTTTCCGACGTGCTGCGATAACGCGTGATTGCACAACGCAGTTGAAGCGTCACGATTAGGTCGTTCGTTTTATAAATATGTCGATTAGCTTCTAATTAAACCGGCCGGTTTAGGATCATGAGTTTGATTTGAATATTTAGCTGGTTTATAATGCCTTCCTCGGAGCAAATGGATCCAAAGCGAGAGAGATCCCAATCTCGACGACAGAAAGCAAAGTAGCTAGGTCCAAGGTCGAAGCTTGGAATTTTGGGGATTGTCTCCATATCTTAGCTGGTGAGTCCACTCTATTCGAATTGTTGTTTGTATTTGGAATTTCGATTTAGCTACGTTAACTACTCGCTGTTCTTATGAGT
Source organism: Lepidium didymum (assembly GCA_963920545.1). Taxonomy (NCBI): domain Eukaryota; kingdom Viridiplantae; phylum Streptophyta; class Magnoliopsida; order Brassicales; family Brassicaceae; genus Lepidium; species Lepidium didymum. The sequence continues at coordinate 1,794,215 of OY986985.1, read as the reverse complement.
TCAACGATGTACGAATATACCTAGATTCTATATTGTTCTTATTGGTTGAAAGATTTAAGAGTGTTTCTTTGATTCGAGTATTATGTTCTAGCTCTTCAGTGAGCTATCTTTGATCGCTGAAAGTGAAAACTTTGATTATGTTTTGATCACTCTCCTTTTGCTTGTTTCTCTGGTTCTTGTTGTTATCTTTATAAAACTTTCGTTACCAATCCTTATAGGTTGTATTCACAGTTTTTTCCTTAGTTAGCTTCAATGGAACCTGATCCACCATCTCCCATTTCATGGCCAAATGAGGGCAGTATCACCAACGAGTGGGTTCATGGGCTTATGTCAACTTTCGAATGGTCTTCATGGAATCTAGCTCCTTCTCAATTACCTTCACTAATGCCAGTCAACGTCTTTGATTCCCTTATCCTCAACGCTTCCAAAATCCTCCACAAAGAGCGAAACTGTGTTCATATTGATGATCTTGACTCTGAATCCAACGTTGTTGTTGTTGGTGACATTCATGGTCAGCTCCATGACCTTCTCTTCCTTTTGAAAGATGCTGGTTTTCCTTCTGAAAATCGGTTTTATGTGTTCAACGGAGACTATGTGGATCGTGGTGCTTGGGGACTTGAGACCTTCCTTGTCCTATTGTCCTGGAAGGTAAAACTTTGAGTAACTATTTTGATATTGGCTCAAATGTTAGTTTTTCTAAAGATCATGTGTTCTTGGATGTTTAGATTTTGATGCCGGATAGAGTCTACCTTCTCCGTGGTAATCATGAATCGAAGTATTGTACATCCATGTATGGTTTTGAAAGGGAAGTGCTTACAAAATACGGTGACAAGGGAAAACATGTGTACCGAAAATGTTTGGGTTGCTTTGAAGGTCTTCCTTTGGCTTCTATAATTTCAGGACGTGTCTATACAGCACATGGAGGGCTTTTCCGCAGCCCATTCTTGCCTAAGAGAAATAGAGGGAAAAAGAATCGTCGGGTAGTTCTTCTGGAACCTGAGCCGAGCTCATTGAAACTTGGTACTTTAGAAGAGCTGATGCAAGCTAGAAGATCAGTTCTTGATCCTCCTTGGGAAGGTTCGAACTTGATTCCTGGAGATGTTTTATGGTCTGATCCCTCAATGACTCCTGGCCTTTCCCCGAATGAACAGAGAGGCATTGGTCTTCTTTGGGGTCCTGATTGTACAGAAGATTTCTTAAAGAAATATGAACTAAAGGTGACAACAAACTCTATGTTGATGCTGGATTGCTTCCATAATACTGATTTGGATCAACAATTTTACATTTATTGATGCAGTTAATCATTAGATCACATGAAGGTCCAGATGCTAGAGAGAAAAGAGCTGGTCTTGGTGGAATGGACCAAGGATATACACTAGATCACAATCTCCAATCCGGAAAGCTTATCACTATTTTCAGTGCACCTGACTATCCTCAATTTCAAGTATGTATCTTGCACCGTTCTTAATAGTATTTTCTAGTAATGTTATCGAAGTGGATCAAAATGTTCTTTAATGTGTGTGTGGTGTAGGCAACAGAAGAGAGGTACAAAAACAAAGGAGCGTATATCATATTACAGCCTCCTGATTTCTCTGATCCTCAATTTAGAAGCTTTGAAGCAGTTACTCCGCGACCAAAGGTAACTTCACTGTTCTTGTAATGAACCAATGATTCTTGCGATTCGGATCCATACCTACAGTTAGTTTTCTAATGTGCAGGCTCATCCGTTTTATGACTTTGAAAATGTGATTGATTCTGATGATGAGATGGATAAATCAGCAATGGACACTGATCCTGGAAGTAACTGAAAGAAGAATCTTTGAGTGAAGAATTTTATAGTTATTGGTGATTCATCATAATTTACAATTGTAAAGAAAAGAGATGAAGGAATTCAAAACTTCTGTGTAGAATCAACATCTAATATTGAAGTTATGGCTAGTCTACTGAATTGAGTAGCAGACTAGTCAAATGGAAGTTTGTGGGCCAAATTATGTGTATGTCGGCATTATAGTTTTCTTTTTGGGATCTTGACAATACTAGAATCAAATCCCAAGACAAATTTCTGAGGTTATGGAATTTCTAAGGTTTTTAAATGCTGAATAGGGTAGCAAATTCTTCAAAGATTAACGTATGTATGTTTTCTTTTGATGCTAACTATCCTATGGTTCCTTAATGCACTTAAGCTCATTTATTGCATCTATTTTCGATGTTTTTCTGTTGAATGCTTAATTCATTTCTCTTTCTCTAAAGAGAAAACGAATCCGACAGAAGCGTGAAGCAGCTTCATTCTCAAATGCTACAAACTCAACATATCAAAGATACTCAAGCATCTCCAAGTTCATTCATTTTGTCTGTCACGAGGCATACCTAGTGATACAGCTTAAAGTTAACTGTCCTATCAACCAAATACGGCCTAAACCATCTTAAAGTTGATTCATTTTGGATTTGTTTGGGCCAACTAATCGACAACATTGATGACTAGTCTAGTTCTGGATTTTGTAATAAGACCTAAAACATAAATATATTTTCAAAGTTTCCAATAGAAATTGAATTCACAACGGATGAGTTTGCCTTTTACCCAAACCGTTCCTACCACCAGATTATCACTGCTTCTTGGTTCAACTAAATAGTTTCACATCTCATCTATACATTCACAACGATCTTCCCATTGCATAGTTGATATGGTTACAACGTTTTTGTAAAGCCTAAAATGTTATCTAATGTCGGCTATTTATATCAAATGCTTCTATATTTTTCAACTAGCATAGTGATCTTTTATCTCATTCTAATTTTAGAGAAAGGTTTCGATCCTTAGTACTTAGAAGATTTGTAAATAGAACATTAGCACTAGCTCCCACCTATACGTCTTCCATAGTTATATCAGATACTTTTAAGAACCAAAACCTCTGAGTTAGTATAGCTAGGACCAGCACTAGCCGGACCAGAGTGATCTAGTATGTTCTTTTTTTAGGTCAACCTCAAAAGTTTGAGATATGAAACCTAGAATCCCTCACACAAGCCATGTGGGTGGGTGTTGGTTTTTACTATTGTGTACTTAGTTCTTCGACAATCATTGACATGTACTCACCACAATGTTTTCATATTTTCATGTGATAAACAATAATAGTTAAACATTTCATGTCAAGTCTAAATTATTATAGGTGTCTTATCTAATAAAGCCTCTCCAACTGTTGTAAGTCACCCACCTTGAATTGTATAAGATTCTTCGAGTAATTGCCATATAATTTCCACTTTTTCCAATCAATGATATATAATGATATTTATTTCTTTTTCTTCTTATATAAAATAATAATAATCTGAAAAAAAAATTGAACAAATGATTAAATGATACTAATTCGGTTATTTTTTTTCACTAATTATGTTAAAAAATCACGTTTATCTTATATTATATTGTTAGGGAGCTGAAGTTTGAACTATGAATATGGTCGTATAATTGTTGGTGACATAATAATAAAATTTATTTTTTAAAATTATATGAAATGGGAACGTGGTATATACTCTGATACAAGATGAAAGAATCATTATATAAAATAATGATATTGATCGGATTTTATCTAATAAGTAATTAACAACAACAAAAATTATATAATATGATGAGCCTATGAGGCAACAAATAATTCAAGCGCGTGTGTGTGTGATGAGTCGAACCGATTTGAAAAAGATATACCAACAAATGTCAACATTAGAGACTAAATTGATATCGAGTTTTGTCTCGTTGACTTTAATGCCAAAATTGGATAATACGTATGATTCATGATATTAGGCTTTGCATTTATTTTTTTCTAACTTTACTCAATTCTGAAAAACGGAACCCAAACAAACCGGAATATTGTTTACATAAGTTTGATTTCTGACCAAATCTCTAACACTGCATGCCAAATAATCAGTTTTATACTTCAAAATTCTAGAAATCAGCGCTAGAAAATAAACTCTAAATAAACTCCAAAATCTCTCAAAATTTTTCCAGTAAGGTGAAAGAACCGGATTTACATTTAAAAAAAAAAAAAGTCTTTGCAATAATATCTTCTATTCATTTAAGTTCCTTATTATAGATGTTACAACTTGTTACTGACAATCATACAGTGCTAGTTTTTTGTTTCATTTCAGTAACCTTTAATGTCACATTAAAGGTTCAAGTCTAGGTAATCTATTTGGTCTAGTTCATAAAGAAACAACAATTTCATTGATATATCTTTATCAATACATAAAGATCATGAGTATCGTGAATTTTAGAATTTTTATGTCATTTTGGACTATAAAATTGAAGAAAATATTGACTATTTACTATATTTTCACACGTGTGCATGGTAGGTTATATGAATAGGATTATACTGTCTATAAGCATTACACGTGTGAATGAGCAAACACATAAAACACAAGTTACGATTTGTGTGATATCACTCATATGTTTCCAATATTGCTTATAATGTAACAATAAAAGCTTTGACTGATATATTATCCTTTTTTTTCTAAATGAAAAAAATGAAGTGAATACAATTTACTGAATGCAGAATCCCACTGACAATCAAACAAATGGGAAGAGGTCAATAAAGTTAAAAACTCACCGGTGAGGTCTGAATTTGGATTTATTATGTAAAGAGGGACCCTTTTGCAATTAAAGCCTGTACTTCTTCAACCTGACAAAAGTAAAAATAAATAAAAACAGATTTACTGCGCAGTAAAAAAAGATGAATAAAAAGTTAAAAAAGCAAAAAATGACATGTGCAAATCTCCATCGCGCCTTTATTACTGTGTACTGCTTTCTCTCTCCTTTCTATATTTCTCCTTCACTCTCTCTTACGGATAGTGAAAGAGAAGCTGCAAATTTCCCAATTTATCAAAGAAATAGAAATTTTGTATTTCAAAATTAGATTCAAATCAAAAATATCTTCTTCTGCTTAAGAGAAGAGAGAGTCTGCGACTGTGATCCATGGCGGAGGAGGAGAAAGTCGCCGATGACGTTACTGCTCCGCCTCGTAAGGTTCTTATCATCTCTGCTGGTGCCAGTCATTCCGTCGCTCTTCTCTGTACGTCTTCACTACTATTTTACTTCTTCTTTGTTTTTTTTTTTGCTTTTGTTGGTTAAGGAGATTAACGATCACCGGAATTGTGGAATTGGCGGTGTTAGTAGGCTGTGTTCTTCACGAATTCTCTTGATCTGACGTTTTCTAAACTCGATTACATGAGTTTCCCTGACTGTAGCTAGGATGTGTGCTAATGTTGAATTGATATCTTTTGATGTTTGGTTTTGAGCATTTGGATTTGCTTGTTTTTATAGCTGGAGACATTGTTTGCTCATGGGGTCGAGGAGAGGATGGACAGTTAGGTCATGGAGATGCAGAGGATCGACCTTCTCCAACGCAGCTTAGCGCGTTAGATGACCACCAAATTGTTTCCGTTACTTGTGGTGCTGATCATACTGTTGCTTATTCACAATCACGCATGGAGGTCTACAGTTGGGGATGGTTTGTTTTTTTTCTTATCATAATCTTCTTCTATGCTTCTATGCTATTTATTCTTTTGTTCTGAAAATTTGCTTTTAACTGTAGAAATTGCTATAGCATTTGGGATGGAAAATATGGCCACTACCTTCACTTTAGATTTTGTGTAGAAAAACCGTAACTATGCATTCCTTGGGACAAAATTTGAGCCTCATGTTATTTCTCCATTTGTTTTGTGCAGGGGTGATTTTGGGAGATTAGGCCATGGGAACTCAAGTGACTTGTTTACTCCTCTGCCAATCAAAGCATTGCAAGGTATTCGGATAAAGCAGATTGCATGTGGGGATAGTCATTGTTTGGCTGTTACAATGGAAGGAGAGGTTCAGAGGTATTTTATCTTAGTTATTGTTTTTCTCCTTATATGCAATCAATCACAGTTTACATTGCAGCTCAGAATTCTCACTTGTCCATGATTTTTATCAGATTTGATTTTTTCAACTGGTTCAAGTGTAATTTATGTATATTTTACTTACATTGCCTTTTAAACATTATTTCCATCGTGTCTTTTGTTTTCCGACATATCTCTTTGACTTCTGTATATAAAGTTGGGGACGAAACCAGAATGGTCAACTAGGTCTGGGGGACACAGAAGATTCTCTTGTGCCTCAGAAGATTCAAGCCTTTGAGGTTTGTAGCGCTATATATTCTTCTAATGGCATCGTGTTCATATCTTCTTGTGTTTGTAATTTTCTGGACTTACCAAGACAAAATGCTTCAGAATTGGGTCAATGTTGGGTCTAATTCTGCAACTTTCTACTTAAAGATATTACTGTTACTAATTAAGGGTCCACATCTGGTGAAAGTTGGAGTGGTAAATACTATATTAGCCATCTAAATAATAGTTCCAACTATGCGGTATACTGTCTGCAAAACAGATATAAGGTAGGATGTATTGATAAGTGCTCTAACCAAATTAGTAGATTTTGTGAACGGAGAGTGAGAGTTCATATAGTTAGTTTTGTTAATCCCTAGTGTTATCAACACTTCAAACTTCTAATGGGCGCCGTATTATGGGTGTAGGGAATACGAATCAAAATGGTTGCTGCTGGTGCAGAACACACTGCTGCGGTTACAGAAGATGGTGATCTTTATGGATGGGGATGGGGTAGATATGGTAATTTGGGATTAGGTGACCGGAGTGACCGCTTGGTTCCTGAAAGAGTTACCTCTCCAGATGTAAGCAACTTAACTTTTGGTTCTTTATTTGTTTAAATTGTGATTTAGTATACATGAAATGAATTGAAGATTGTTCAACCAGCCTTACCTTAAGCAATGTACGGCACTATACCGTTTTAGCTTTATAGATTGATAGGGTTACACATATAAATTTGGTTTCAGTTGCCAAGTGTTAGGAAAGGGACCATAAAAACTCTTTGGATCCTATGATCAAAGCAAAACTTATTTTGTTCTTTATCAGGCCTTCGACATTCTCAATCTGAACAGTGGATGAAAGAAGTGTAGTTCATGGATCCATACAACCTTGTGTATTTTATTTTGATATCTTTTATTTTAGTTCTCTTGATGCTTGTTTTCCTGGTTGTGGAAACTACAATTTTAGGGTGAGAAGATGTCGATGGTTGCATGTGGATGGCGGCACACGATATCAGTTTCTTATTCTGGAGCATTATATACTTATGGATGGAGTAAATATGGACAGCTAGGACATGGAGACTTAGAGGATCACCTTGTTCCTCACAAACTGGAAGCGTTAAGCAACAGTTTTATCTCCCAGGTTTCATTTAAGCCCTATAAACCATCCTGATTAACAATTTATACATCTGAAATATCCAATAGATGGGATAGCGATTACATTTGGATAATATTTGTTTTTATTTCATCTGCATGAATAAATGTTTCCGACAGTTGGTCTCATTGTATATTTTTGCTGGCTGTGTTCTTTTGGCTCAAAATCTTTTGAGCATTTTCTTCGGTTCTTTTCCAGATTTCGGGAGGTTGGAGACATACAATGGCATTGACTTCAGATGGAAAGCTATATGGATGGGGATGGAATAAGGTCAATATGTCTTGCCTTTTGTTTTAATCTGGACTGGATTTCGTAGGAATGTATAGAACATCTATTATCATCTACAGATTCATCTAATATTAGCATTCAGTTGCTTTGTGCATGCACTTAGATGGTATTTTAAGAAATCAACAAACTCCATATGATGGAATACTTTATTAACTCATCTTAAATAAAACAAGCTTCTAATTTTCTCTCTTCTAGTGTGCAGTTTGGCCAAGTAGGAATTGGGAATAATGTGGATCAATGTTCTCCTGTGCAAGTGCGATTTCCCGATGATCAGGCATGTTCTCGTACTATGACGACTACAAAATATTTGATAATATAATCATAAAAATAAATTTATGTCACAATTCATTCTTTCTGTTATCAATGCGAGCGAATCTTTGTGGAATTTCGCAGAGAATAATTCAAGTCTCATGTGGATGGAGACATACGTTGGCTGTGACTGAAAGAAATAATGTGTATGCTTGGGGGCGTGGTACAAATGGACAGCTCGGCATTGGAGAGTCGCTTGACAGGTAAAAAAACAGTGATCATCCAATAGATGCTCGTCATTTTTGCATATTTTGTTGTTATGAACACGAATATAAAACTTGGCCAATACTATGGTTATTTCCATCCAATATTTGCATTCAAATCGCAAACACTTCCCAATCATTGATAATCTGCAAATGGATACTTGGTTTCTGTGATCACAGGAACTTCCCCAAGATAATAGAAGCATTGAGCGTCGATGGAGCAAGTGGACAACATATAGAATCTTCTAATATTGATCCATCTTCACAACGTATATTGTAAACGTGTTGAAAAAAGAGAAGCTTTTCGCACCACAGGGCGGTCCGATTATCTTGTCTCAGGCAAGACAAACGACAACATATACAATTTCAGTTTCCTTCTATCTTTATATGGAATGTTATTCTGAAAGCTGTGATTCATTAGGTGGAGAACGAATATGGGTATTATGAGGGTGCTTATGGAGAAGGAGGGAAGAGGTATGCTCAATGGTCTGCTTCTATGGCTGTTTCACAGAACATTGGTGTTCCATGGATGATGTGCCAGCAATGGGATGCTCCTCCAACTGTGGTAAGTTTATATTGAACGGAGAAAACAACATTTATACACACCTTTATGTTTTTGATTCATTGTATACTATCATCTTGCATCGATACATCAAAGCAACACAAGTGAAAACTGTTTTTATGGATTTTTCTTATTTCTCTTGCAGATTAGTACCTGCAATGGCTTTTACTGTGACCAATTCACACCTAATACAGCGGATAAACCTAAAATCTGGACTGAGAACTGGCCTGGATGGTAAGCAGAATGATCTTTGGTTCCGTTAACATTTCCTTAAGTTTTATGTCATATAATGTTGAAGTCTTTTGGAGCTTCTTCTTCATCAGAAAGAGAATATGATATTTGCGGTCTAGTAAGAGTTTTGTTTTCTCTCTTTTCTTCCAGGTTTAAAACTTTTGGAGGCAGAGACCCACACAGACCAGTAGAGGATGTAGCTTACTCTGTTGCTCGTTTTTTCGGGAAAGGTGGAAGTGTTCACAACTACTACATGGTAATATTAGTTATTTTGTTCAAAACAAGGAATTTTAGCTCTGTACTAGTTAATAATATAACTGGCTTATTGTTATATGTTATGTCTGCATTTTGGTGTAGTATCATGGCGGAACAAATTTCGGACGTACTTCTGGAGGACCATTTATCACAACAAGCTATGACTATGAAGCTCCAATCGATGAGTATGGTGAGTTTGTAACAACGGAGATCGGGATGTAGTGAGATAACTTTCGGTGGTTATAACAAATGTTTATATTCTGTTCCTTTATTAGGATTGCCTAGATTACCAAAGTGGGGACACCTTAAAAATCTCCACAAAGCTATAATGCTCTCTGAAAACTTGCTGATCAGTGGGAAGCATCAGAATTTTACATTAGGCCATTCGCTCGAGGTAGACTTTCTGCTTTTAAAGCCTCTGCGAGAAGACTTCTGTTTCTGTCAGAATGTTCTTTCTGATGGTTTGTTTTGATTTTCAGGCTGATGTGTACACAGACTCTTCAGGAAGTTGTGCTGCGATTCTGTCAAACTCGGATGATAAAAATGACAAGACGGTGACGTTTCGAAACACGTCATACCACTTACCTGCTTGGTCAGTTAGTATTCTTCCTGACTGCAAAATCGAGGTTTTCAACACTGCAAAGGTAACAACAAAAACTGGTTTGGACAATGGCATAATGGAAACACAGCTTAACCAAAGGCTGATACTAAATTTTTTGCAACAGGTAACTTCGAAGTCCTCCAAGGTTGAAATGATACCTGAAGATTTAAAATCTTCCACAGGTCTTAAATGGGAAGTGTTCTCCGAGAAACCAGGTATTTGGGGAGAAGCAGATTTTGTGAAAAACGAACTTGTTGATCATATTAACACCACAAAGGACACAACTGACTATCTTTGGTACACAACAAGGTCAGTATTACTGTAAATACATTGCAAACATTCATTGAGAAAGAGTCTGAACTCTGAAGTATATACATTTAATCTGTTGCAGTATAACAGTCAGTGCTAATGAAGAGTTCCTAAAAGAGGGAAGCCGCCCGGTTTTGTTTATTGAATCAAAGGGACATACTCTTCATGCTTTCATCAACAAAGAGTACTTAGGTACATTCAATTTTCAAAACTCTTTCATGCTTTTGTTACCTCTTGCACTCGAGTTTACAACTGATTATGCTAAATTTGTCTACTTGTTTCTAGGAACTGCGACAGGGAATGGAACTCATGTTCCTTTCAAACTCAAGAAATCAGTTTCTCTCAAAGCGGGTGAAAACAATATTGATTTGCTTAGCATGACTGTTGGTCTTTCGGTAAATTCCTCAAACAGAAAGTTTCGAAAGATTATGTTCCATATATGAGGTTTTACTTCATTATCCTCACTAATACATTTTGTCACTTCCTCTGCTACAGAATGCAGGATCCTTTTATGAATGGGTTCCTGCTGGACTTACAAGCGTCTCAATTAAAGGTTTCAACAATGGCACATTGAATTTGACAAATAGCAAATGGTCCTACAAGGTGACATAACTATCTTCCTAGAAACGTTCCCATGTGCTTCGAGTGATTCTTTCTTTAAAGTTTCTCTATACCAATGCAATGAAATCTTGCAGCTCGGCGTGCAAGGAGAGCATCTAGAACTATTTAAGCCTGGTAACTCTGGGGCTGTAAAATGGACAGTCACTAATAAACCCCCCAAGAAACAACCTTTGACTTGGTATAAGAACTCGACTAGTACGGTCGAGTTAGGTCCCCGCGGTCCGTTCTCTTGACTTTCCACTCACGAATCGAGCTGCACGCCTCCGACTCGACCCGCCAACTCGAGCTGCACGCTTCTGACTCGACCAGATTTCCACCAGCGAGGTCGAGCTGCTTCTCTCCACTTAATGAACTGCAACCACACGCTTCATTGACTCGACCATCTTCACCTCTGAACCGGTCGAGCCGAGCTGCTTTTAATATCAACTCGATCTGTCAACTCGACCAAACCGGTCGAGCTGACCAAACTATGCGTTTTATTTTTAATGTTTTTGGTTATTTCTAGGGTTTCTAAGATTGAGTATAAAAACTCTCTTGACCCGTTTTACCGAGGACACCTTTTGAGTTTTATGAACTTTTGAACTTTTGAGAAAGAACAGCTATTGCTTCTGTAATCTTGAGACTTAATTTCTATTGCAATTTCATCTACTGGTTTATTCTAATCTACTCTTATTCTCTATTTATGTTTATGCAATTCAGTTTAAGCTTTCAATTTTCGTTGATTGTGATTATGTCTGAGCAGCTATTTATGTTTTTTTAGACGTCACGACAATTAAGGATAATTTTAGAATCGAAACTAATGGGTTTAGCCATTCATCAAAGTCATACTCAAGTACCAACAAGAAGTAAACATAAAAACCAAATGGACTTTGTTTAGTCATACATCAAAGTCATACTCAAGTATCAACAAGAAGCAAATGGACTTGCAAACCAAATGAACTTACTTAGTAGACTCATCTTCAAAGCTGCCAAAAATTAAAAAATGCATATATAAATACCATTATTAAAAAATAGTTGAGATTTTATCAAAGTATAATAAAGTTACAGGGAAAAAACACATATAATTACCTTTAACTCAACATACTCAACAATCAAATTGGGATGTCGAGCAAAGCGAAGAAAACCACGATCACCATCACTCATATCACTGTCTTGGAACTCCCAAAGTTTAGTTCCATTCTCGTCTGTAACAAAACCTGTTCACAACATTATGCGATAATCATGCTCTACAAAATATAATGTATAATATAATGTAATATAGTATATACTACTAATCTCTAATACCTGTGAGGAGCATGACGTGACAGGCACGGTCAGCCCAAGGATCTGCCTCGTATGCTGCCCATTCTGCATCTGTTGGTTTATATACTTTCTACAAAAAATAATTATCAATTAAGGTGTTGTCAGAAAAAATTATAGTAAAAATATAGAGAAGAAAAATTTACCTTTCCTCCTGTATTCTCACGGTAACTTTCAAACCATACCACTGTTGCTGCTACAGGGCCAACCAAAACTGCTTCTTCAAGATTTGCGTCCCAATTTTCAGGAGAATCCGTGTCTTGATAGACTTTCACCTCCCTTACTTTGAATACGGGTTTACCTTCACATGTAGTTGCTTCTCCAGTCACATCTAAGGATAATGTGAGAGGACAATGTCTCTCCTCAACAATACCCCAACCAGTAAGAGCCCAACTTGCATTCTCTAATTTATCAATGTCGCCATTACTGTCTAAGAAATCTCTAGAAGTCTTATTCACTAGATCTTGTACTGATAGATGCACATCCATCGCAATCATCCCATTAATCTTAAGTTTGGCTTCCATCTGACGTACAAGGGCAAACGCCCAACAGAGTTGAATATCTCCTCTATGTATAGTGATGTAATTCAGGTTAAGCAAACTCGGGTTCATCAACCTCCATGAGGTGACTGTCATCATTCTCAGCTTCCGGTGCAACTTACGTTTCAAATCAGCTGGAAGATTACTCCAATAGTTTCCATGACGATCTCCCATCAATTCCTCATAGGAAGGCCAATTGGCTGCTCTGTACACGTCCTGCAAACAAATAAAAAAGCACATTAGCAACAAGCAACAAGTTACAAAAATTAAAATAGGAAACGAGACAAATAATCATACCTTCAATCTACGCCCAAGAGAAATAGCAACTTCACTCATAATACTTTGAACATATCTGGCTTTGTAGTATTTGGCCTCGCAATCATAAATGGATGCCACAGTATTACTTCTTTTGCTAAGACTGATGGAACGGCCATCAACACTTACGACAACTGCAGGCTCTATCCAGCCAAGCACGAAAACTTCCTGTTCGTTGATCCTACCGTTTTTGCCATTGTACTCGAGGAGAGAGACCTCAGCTCCTTGATCATCAATGTTATTCACCTGTATCATCACAGACTCGCGGATCTGTGGGTAACGGGAACGATACATTCGGCAATTCAGATTCTCCATAGTTCTACATAAGAAGGGAGATAGAGTGAGTTTGATGACAGCAAGAACGTAAAGAATACATGACTAACAGATTTCAAATTAGGTGTTAGTAGCCAAGAACACAATTTAAAAACTAACTAGACAAGCGAGACACAAGAACAGAACACAAGCTAGAACAAAAAAGATTTAAGCTAACAAGTCTAAATTAACATCAACTCGAGCTGCCAACTCGAGCTGCAAAACCAGAAGCCAAATTAACATCAAACATGACAAAGATGATGCAAGACAAAAACAACAAAATGAACGCAAAGATGGAAGAATGATGAACGTTTTAGTAGCTGGTATCATTACATCATGAATCTGCTAACTAAATCAGAGTAACAGATTTCGATTACAAGTAATAAACTGTACGATTACATCCCGAACAATGTTCTGTTGGAGCCAATGTGTTTTTTCTAGAAAACTGATTAACTTCAGGTGCAAGAAACGTGATCTTGAAGTGACGGAGTAGTCTCTGCAATTGAACACACGAAGAACATGAAGCCTCGAGGAAGATAAAGATTTGTTGATGAAGAATACCTGCAATTAAAGAGATTAACAGAGAACTTACGCGATGAAGATCAAAGATTTGCTGCGTATAAATTTGAGAGACGATGAAGAAGTTTTAGGTAGTGTGAGAGTGTAGAGAATGAGGAAGAGAAGATGAAGTTTTAGAGAGGGTGAGTGTAGAGAATGAGGAAGAAGCTATGAGAACACGCTATGAGGAAAACTTTCAGATTTACCTTGTCATCTACAAACCCAAAAAAAAGCTCTTACTGTGATGAACGTCTCCAAACCCAGCGTGTTGTTTGTTAGTTGATTTAATGCTATTTCTTGAAGAATGTATGATATTCTCAAAAACGCTACGAATTGCTTGTAATTTGTTTACTGGGAGGACTGTTGGGCTTAATCCAGACCCGAGTTAAATTCAAGGCCCAGTCATTTGATATACGATAAGATACCTTCTTCAAACCTAATTCCCTAGAATAATTTTATTGTAAGGGTTATCACCTCTCGACAACCTAGCAAGCGGCTCTTGTCAACTTCTACATGGACAAATCCGTCGCCAAAGTAATCTTCTTCTTATTTTTTTATCGCTTTCTTCACAAGGATCACTCTTGAACCTCTGTGTTAGTAGACTTCCTGATTAGATCTTTTGTACTTTAGGGGCTGGAATTGCTGTCACTTAAGTCTAGTGCTTCAACCTTTCCAAAAAGCAGGTAAACTGATTGATTTTTTTTTATTTTTTTTAAAATCTTTTTGGTATGTGTAAGATGTGTTCTTGTCACATTGATAATATCATCAAATTATTGCAGCGACATTGGGAGAATTACCGCTCAAGGATATGACACTAGGCTTCCTCATGATGATGTCGTGAGCATGTTGAGAAAACATTTCTCATCATGTGGAGAGATCACAGATGTTTATATTTCCATATACAACGATGATACTCTCTGGCAGTTTTGTGGCTTCTTCTTCTTCTTCCTCCAGTTTTTTCTTCCCAGCTCATCTCTTTTTAAATAGTAAGTACTAAGTAAAAACTTGTTTTTTGTTTGTTTGTTTCACAGCTGTGCTTTTATTTATTTTCTGGGAAAAGGCGCAGTAGATAAGGCCTTGCAACTTAACGGAACTGACGTTGGAGGATGGAATGTCTCTGTTACTGCTTGTCCGTTTCCCAAACATGCAAACGAGTAAACTTAATTTTTATTTTTATTTTTATTTTTGGCGATTTGTATCTTTAATATGTGTATCATCTCATGCATTCCAATTATTGCAGTTCTCCTACATTAAGAGTTGAAGGATATGACCCTTCGCTTAGTGAGGATGAAATCAAGAACGCTTTGATTAAATTTTTCTCTTCATGTGGAAAGATCGAAAAAATCATTATTTTCAAGGGGTTTGCGCCTTCTTCCTCCCAATTTGCTGATAACCATTTTTCTCAATTTTCAAGTTATTAAGTGCTAACTAAAAGTGTGTCTTTGTTGATTTTTACAGCTATGCTCAAGTGTCTCTCTTTGGTGAAGATGCAGCAGTGAAGGCTCCCGAACTTAGTGGGAGCGACTTTGACGGACACAAATTAATTGTTCGGCTTATTTGTGGACTGGGAAAAACCACTGTCCACAAACGCTCCCGCTTCATCTATTGTGGCCGCCACCGAGGTACATAGATCTGATTCTTGATACTTTATTCTTTATTCTTGGTAACAAAGTAAAAACTTTCATGCTTTATTTTAACTTATTTAGCTGATAAGAAGCCGAAGACGACTGCCGAGTAGAAAGCTCTCTCTTAGGAGAAAGACAAAGCTCTTTGGTGTTTTTTGCCTCGATGTGATTCAATGCAACAATTTTCTCTATTACTACTTATGCTTTCTGTCTGAAATTTTAAGTATGATGTTTATGTATGGATGTTTAAAGTAAAGCTCATATTTATCATTATCTGCCAACATTATCACCCAAGAGCACGGATATTAAAATGGGTTTTGTGCCAACATTATCACCCAACGTTATCACCCATAACGGATAGCAAGGCTTAACGAGGCCATGTGACTGATTTGGCTGGCTCCACTTAGCTAGTTGTTGACTTCTATTTAGAAGCTAACTCCTTCCGACGGCTTCTTCACTTAAAGGCGGGTGTCAACTCTATTATACAATGGTAGAGTTGATTCTTCCTTACAATCTCTCAACTCTACCAAACGATGTTAGAGTTGATATTCAAGCGGGTGTCATCTCTATTACAAGATAGTAAAGTTGGAAATATATGTAGTCTAATTATTAAGATCCATTCAAAGCTGGAGATGACTGGGGACACTTCATTGATTATCAATCTCCATCCAAAGTTGGGGATGACTGGGGACACTTGAAGCCACGAGATATCGATAAAATTAATCCTCGCTTAATTGCCCAAATGTGGAACCACTTGGCTCAAGTCCGTTTGTTTTCGCAGTAGAAAGAAAACCCATCCTTTAATTTGCTCTCACAAAACCCTCATGAAGACCTTGTCCCATTTCTTTAGATTGACATATTGAGGTATACTCTAGCTAACACAAAACCCTCACAAAGTTTCCTTCTCTTATGATATATGTTTTCTACAAACATGCACGATCACAAGTCACAAGCATTACATGAAGCCACCACAAAAGCGTACGTGGAAAATAGTGTTCAAATCAAGAAGAAGAAGGAAGAAAGAGATATTGAAGTTGTGTAGTTTACGAAATTTAAGCAATTTGGAGGTTCATAAGAGTTGGACAACGAGAATTGGTATAGATGCTCAGGTATGATTATTAGGAAAGGTGAAGTTGGTGATTGGAAGAAAACCGTTGATGATGAGATTCCACGGTGGATTCATCAACGTTTTAAGTTTCATTCTCTGATTGTTGGTGTCTTGGTGAATGGTAAATTGGTGATTGATGAATTTGGACTTTCTTAGAGTATTATGTATTTGTGTAAGACTTGATGGTTTATGTAAGATTTTTTGTATTTGGATTTATTGAAATAATTGAGTTAACTCTATCATCGTTTAGTAGAGTTGACTAGAATTGAATATCAACTCTATTATCGTTTGATAGAGTTGGCTAGAATTGAATATCAACTCTATTATCGTTTAGTAGAGTTGGCTAGAATTGAATATCAACTCTATCATCGTTTAGTAGAGTTGGCTAGAATTGAATATCAACTCTATCATCGTCTGACTGAGATTTTGCTATCTCAAATCAAAGATTTTGACCAGATTTGGTGGCTCTCTATTCTCGCTGCAGTCATGTCTTTCACATACTCTGCAATTGGTTTAGTTCTCGGAATCATTCAAGTTGCAGGTATTAAAAAACATAACTTTATAGATTCATCTCAATGACCAATGAAACCAGAGGCTTTAACTAGCTGACTCGACCCGCCAAATCGAGCTGCACGCCTCCGACTCGACCCGCCAACTCGAGCTGCACGCCTCCGACTCGACCAGATTTCCACCAGCGAGGTCGAGCTGCTTCTCCAAACCCAAGTGAGATAGTTCGAGCTGAAGCTAGAAACCACAAGGATCCCATGGTTCAATCATTTTGCTTAATTCTCCAGAAGCTAAAGCTCTTTGAAATCCTTTTCTCTCTTCTAAGCTCAAATCATCAAGACTAACTTCTTCTCCATTCATAATCTTCTGAACAATTTCCTTGGGTAAGGTCGAATCTTCATCATCCGTGATACTATCAATTTTCTCATTTTCCTCTTCCTCTGAGTGAAACCTTTTCAATATTTCGAGCATCTTCGCTTTGGTTTGATCATCAGATCGAACTTGCCGCAACTCATTATTTACATTCTCTTTCATGAATGATTCAGTACATTGAACGCTGTGAGACTTGTAACAAGTTAGAGAGCAGTAGCGGAAGTTGCAGCGCGGACAAGCGTACTGCGAAAATTGCTTATTGCATACATGGCAGATTATCCGCGAAGGAGAAGGGTTTAAAGGAGACGAATTTGAAGTCTCCGACGTGATAATCTTCTTCTCCGGCATCATCCTTCAGAAAGCTTGAAATTTAGGGCTCCGATTGAAGAAGGAGAAATCTCGAAACTCATATTCAAATCATATCAGGCCGAGCTATGGGCCGTATTGTGACCTCATAAGCCTAATTTTCTGATAAACGGGCTGGATATATTCAGACCCGATCCGTACTCGACCCGAAAGATCGTCTCCTTCAGTGTGGTTTTCTTCATTTCTTCCTCAATCTAAGGATTTCCATGAACGAGGAACTAAAATGAGATCTTTTTTCCTTGTAGTGTCACTCGTTTGCTTCTGCTCGCAAACAGCACTTTCATGGAAGAAGGAAGAGTTTCGCAGCTGCGACCAAACTCCATTTTGTAAACGCGCTCGATCCCGTACTCCCGGGACGTGTTCTCTAATTGTCGGCGATGTTTCCATCACCGATGGAGATCTCGTGGCGAAGCTACTACCGAAAATCCCTAATCAAGGTGATGGGGATGAGATCAAGCCGTTGGTTCTCTCTCTCTCGGTTTACAGAGATGGGATCGTGCGGCTCAGAGTCGATGAGGATCATTCGCTGAACCCGCCGAAGAAGAGGTTCAGAATTCCTGATGTGGTAGTGTCCGAGTTCGAGGAGAAGAAGATCTGGTTGCAGAAAGTTGCGACGGAGACGATATCTCGAGACACTAGTCCGTCTTCAGTAGTCTATGTATCGGACGGCTACGAGGCAGTGGTGAGGCACGATCCGTTTGAGGTGTACGTACGCGAGAAATCAGGTGATCGTCGTCGCGTTGTGTCTTTGAATTCTCATGGATTATTTGACTTTGAGCAATTGGGAAAGAAAACTGACGAAGATAACTGGGAAGAAAAATTTAGGACTCATACAGATTCAAGACCATCTGGTCCTCAATCCATTAGTTTTGATGTTTCATTTTATGATTCTAGTTTCGTTTACGGAATTCCTGAACACGCTACTAGCTTCGCCTTAAAGTCTACCAAGGGTCCTGGAGTTGAGGAATCTGAACCCTACCGGCTATTTAATCTGGATGTTTTTGAATACGAGCATGAGTCACCATTTGGGCTTTACGGGTCGATCCCATTCATGGTTTCACATGGGAAATCTGGTAAAACTTCCGGATTTTTCTGGTTAAATGCTGCGGAAATGCAGATTGATGTGTTGGCCAATGGATGGGATGCAGAGAGTGGCATTTCTTTGCCTTCTGGTCAAAGTAGGATCGACACATTATGGATGAGCGAGGCAGGGATCGTGGATACATTCTTTTTTGTTGGGCCTGAGCCAAAGGATGTCGTAAAGCAGTATGCAAGTGTGACAGGTGCTTCAGCAATGCCTCAGTTGTTTGCCACTGGATATCACCAATGTAGGTGGAACTACAAAGATGAGGAGGATGTGGCACAGGTGGACTCGAAATTCGATGAGTACGATATTCCTTATGATGTTCTCTGGCTTGACATCGAGCATACAGATGGGAAGAGATACTTTACATGGGATAGTGTGTTGTTTCCTCATCCAGAGGAGATGCAAAAGAAATTGGCTGCAAAAGGGAGGAAGATGGTAACCATTGTGGATCCTCATATCAAGAGGGATGACTCATACTTCTTACATAAGGAGGCTACTCAGATGGGATACTATGTTAAGGATTCATCTGGAAAAGACTTTGATGGTTGGTGCTGGCCTGGTTCATCATCTTACATTGATATGTTGAGTCCAGAGATTAGAAAATGGTGGGGTGGAAGGTTCTCGTATAAGAACTATGTTGGTTCAACTCCGTCATTATACATCTGGAATGACATGAATGAGCCTTCCGTATTCAATGGTCCAGAGGTATAATGATCTTTGCTTGTTCTGTTATTGTTTTTCTATATTGTATAGCTCAAGTGCTCATATTCATTTTGGGATTACGGCCAAATAAAGCAATCCCTCGTTTTTCTTTAGCGCAATTATGGATAGATTGGAATTCTTGACTGGGTTAGTTTATTTATACATCACTTATCTTGCATAGTCTGATACCTGTTTTCTTATATTGCACTACTAAGTAAAAAATTTATGATCAATTTTATCTTTATGTGGTTTTACATTTGAATTAGATATTCATCTCTGTGACTTCTGTAAGAGTGGAGTTGTAGCCTTGGTTGCTTGTCTTCTCCTTCGTTTTTTTTATCGTAGAAAGTTTATCATTTATGTAAAAGTCTTTTACTGGGCTGACAGACTATTCTCTTTCTTGTTTTTGATTAGGTTACTATGCCAAGAGATGCATTGCATGTTGGGGGTGTTGAACATAGGGAAGTTCATAACGCCTATGGATATTACTTTCACATGGCGACTTCTGATGGACTTGTTATGCGTGGAGAAGGAAAGGATAGGCCTTTTGTATTGTCAAGAGCAATCTTTCCTGGCACTCAAAGATATGGAGCAATTTGGACGGGAGATAACACAGCCGAGTGGGAACACCTTAGAGTCTCTATTCCAATGGTATTGACTCTTGGGCTTACTGGAATTACATTCTCAGGTACAAGAAAAGCTGTTTGCTCAAATTCTGATGGTGTTCCTCCCTCCCCATCTTCTAATGGAAGCTATATTTTCTTTTGCAGGAGCTGATATCGGCGGGTTCTTTGGAAATCCTGAACCAGAACTACTAGTTAGGTGGTACCAAGTGGGTGCTTACTATCCATTTTTCAGGGGTCATGCTCATCATGACACCAAAAGACGAGAGCCTTGGTTATTTGGGTAAGATGTGATGTGATGTAGTACTTATATTTTCTTGTCAATACGTTTGTAAGCGATCCAGGTCTAGTCTAGGAATATATGACAAATAGGAAACGGATAGCGGTTGTAGTTTATTAAGCAGATTGACATGCAGTGATCATGAAAATGGCAAGTGGATAAGATCGTGGAAAAGTTAACCTGTTGTTGCACTCTAGTTTATTAATTATACTGATATTCATTGTGTGTTAGCATTGTAATAGTTGTCAGAGGTCAAATGCCTTTGTTCTGCTGGTCATGAATTTTGAACTTTCTCATTCGAATCACATGTATTTTATTTTGTTTCAGTGAACGGAATACAAAACTCATGAGGGATGCCATACACACTCGATACACGCTACTTCCATATTTCTACACGTTGTTCAGAGAAGCAAACGTGACAGGTGTTCCTGTTGTACGCCCATTATGGATGGAGTTCTCGCAAGATGAAGCTACTTTTAGCAACGATGAAGCCTTCATGGTCGGTAATGGTCTACTGGTTCAAGGAGTTTACACTAAGGTACTTCCAACGCTTAAGTACATCTTACTGATTTCTACTTTTCGCCTTCGTGATACTTTACTTTATCAATCTTCTCCGGAGAAATGATCAAATTTGTCACATATTTTATTCTCGTCTTTATGTTCAATCAGGAAACAACACATGCTTCCGTGTATTTGCCTGGTAAAGAATCATGGTATGACCTAAGAAACGGTAAGACTTACGTTGGAGGCAAAACTTACAAGATGGACGCTCCAGAGGAAAGTATTCCTGCGTTTCAAAGAGCAGGAACTATCATCCCAAGAAAGGATCGGTTTCGGCGAAGTTCTTCTCAAATGGACAATGATCCTTATACTTTGGTACGTACCGAAATTACATCCCACTGTTTTATCATCTGTTATCAACACAATCAACAAAATAAATCCTTCGGTAAAAATATATAATCCTCCAGGTGATCTAACATCTAAAATCCTCCAGGTGATAGCTTTAAACAGTTCTCAAGAAGCAGATGGTGAGCTTTACATCGACGACGGCAAAAGCTTTGAATTCAGACGAGGCTCTTACATCCACCGTCGCTTTGTCTTCTCAAATGGCAAACTTACATCAACGAACTTAGCTCCGCAAGCTCGTCTCTCTTCTCAATGCTTGATCGACAGAATCATCCTCTTGGGACACGCCTCTGGTCCCAAAACTGCATTGGTCGAACCGTCGAATCACAAGGCAGAGATTGAGATGGGACCACTCCGTATGGGTGGGCTTGTAGCTTCCTCGGGTACAAAGGTGTTAACTATCCGTAAACCAGGTGTTCGAGTGGACCAGGACTGGACTGTGAAGATTCTCTGAGTGAACCATACTCACTCTTGGTCTTATGGAATTGCACCTTTTTCATACATATATTTTTGGAGTTTTTAGACTTAATTAAATAGTTGTAAGAACTAACAGTTTCGAAATCACTTGCATTGTTCTTCATCTTAATATAAAAGTTTAGATTTTGATAATTCTAAATGCATAATATCATAATTAAAAAAAATTTGATATATACACGACTTGATTTGTTTTTCTGGATCGACAACAATCCATAATCAAACACAACACTTAACATTATCATGCGAACCGTTTGATTAAAAACATTTTTCCCAGATTTTTTGTTTTAAACAATAAGTGTATATGCAAATGGTTTTTAGTCTAATGGCATGCGGTAAGTCCACTAATACATGCACATTTACACAATCAGATATCGAGTCTCACCGCCTACATTATCTAAAAAATTAACTAATAGGTCGGGCAGTTGTGGAACAATATTATAAAAAAAATATATATATCATCACTCTTAGACTATTGGTTAAAATATTTTTATCCATGAAACATTTTACATTTTCTTCTCTTATTTATGCGTGTATATATAATATGTATAAAGTAATTCTCTGATATTTTTTAAGTATCTATAAAATTTAAGTGGCATTGATTAGAAACTTAAGTTTTTATATAAATAATTTCAAACCACTTGTAAATAAAATTATCTTTCAGTTATAGTGCTACTTAGCTACCAATTGTTTTCAAATCTTTTACTTTTGACCTAATCAACTCATGAAACATCTATAGGATTACGTTTGATTAACGAGAAGATTCACAAACTTTCAGAGTCATGAATATAAAAATGTAAAATTTATCGAATCCCAATCAGATTCTGTTGGCTAGATTTGGTTTTTATTCAAACAACTTTGAACTGTTAACTGTTTTAGTCAATTTAAAGTATGCAAATTTTTTAGTAATGTTAGATTCGTGTAGGTGAAATAATAAGACGCCAAAATTCCATGTAATAAGAGTCACGTAAGTACCTAACTTTTGTAGGTATAAAGATGATTTTCTCTTTAATTTGAAACCTCAGATTTCTACAAATATACCTTTCAGGATTCTCGAATTAAAACTAATATAATGCACATTTTAGGGAAACTGTAAACCATGTTATATTTGAATACCATGTAACGATTCAAGCATGGACATTATCCAAAATTTATGTGGGATAAATTTTCCTTGGATCATCGGTTTGCTCGAACATAGATCATCTTTTGTAGAAGATCCCTAATACTGATGACTTTTGAAGTTTCTCATAGATTCTCTGGTTTTTTCTAGAAAGCAAGAAATGACAAATCATTCACTAACAGGAATGATGATCCACGAGAACTGGTTAGTGCAGCAGAGGCCAAAGCGCCAGTGTGAAAAAACGCTCAGAAAGAACATACATGGTTATTGGACTGCCAACCAAAAGCAGGAAGCATGACTAATGAGATAATATCCCGACCCCTTTCGTTTAATCTGACTTTCACAAGTTACATATGTTTGGTAGATATCACCTGGAAGGATTCAGAGTTGTTTTCGGGTCTTGGGTGGTATTGTTTTCCGGATGGTTTAGTAGAGTTAATACGGGGGCACAAAGTATTCGACGAAATCGCTTCCCACTTCATGTTAAACTCGAGACGCTCCTTTCTGGTATGACCTACCTTCTTTCTCTTCAGATCACAGAGGTAGAGTTTTTTGTAGATTGTTCAGAATTTCAAAAGATGGTAGACGATCCATCTACTTGGCCAATTTTCTTTCTGTACATTGCAGATTTTACAAGATTTCAAGGTCTCTTCAGAGCATGCTCTATAGGTTTGATGCCACGTAAACTGAACCATAGAACAAATTTTTTGGCTTGCAATGTTAAGTTATTAGATAGGAATCAGTCGTTTGTTGATGATGTACCCTCGTTCTGATTACAATATCTCTTAATTGAGTTAAGTTAAGACAAGAAGAAAAAAGAATGTAGTGAATATAAAAAAAAAGAGAAAAGAATCTTTCGGAATTCGAAAGGAAATTATGAAAATGTTCAAAGATACTCTTAAAAATAAAAATGGCCCACTTGCATGAAAAAATATGATTTATGCATTTGTGGCTTCATTATTGTTCCTTTAAGATTTAAACCACATTTATATATTTGTGTACCTGCATTCCATAGTTAACGATATTGATATTCTTGTTTGTTTCAACAATTAGTTTTACAAATCCTATTGAAAACCTATCCTCTTAATTCCTATTAATATCATTTGACGTAATGCAAATTTTTGAAAGCAAAATTCGATAGGAAAATGAAAGAAGTAAACATGTAAAGATTTGACCAAAACACTTATTTTAATAGTTCAAAATGTAAACCAAATTTATATTTAAAAGTTTTTTTTTCCAATAATTAGTTAAATAAAACCTCAACCTAGAATTCAAATCTTAATTCCATTTCGCAAACCTAAGATATTTTCAATGATTGATCTCCATTAGAAAAACCTATAGAATTAGATATTTAAGATCAAATGCATTTTTTGAATTCATCCGAGTTTTACCTATGTTGTTTTCTCCATCCGAGTTCGACTTTATAAAGTCGCATTTGCTCCATATGATATTACTTAGGAATTTGAAAATTTAACTATAAATCATATTTTATCGAACTATTTATTAAAAAAAAGATATTTTCTGAATCCAAAAACTTCATACTAAAAATGAATCCAACACCAAATATAATAGTTTGGACCTCTTCTCGTCTTATATAATTTAACTATCCTAAGCAAAAAAAAGTTCTTATTTATAATTGTATCAAAAATTTAAAGAGTCCAAAAAACATTTCTAATAAGACATGATTTAAAAGGATTTAAGGAATTTATGGGCCTATTTTCTTAAATTTGGATCAATTATTATATTAATTTTTTTTTCATATCTTATAATAGAAGAAAAATCTTGTGGGCTCTTTTGAATCGAAACACTAAGCAAATGCCTATATCGCCACTCTTATAAATAGGCATGTATCTTTGCTTTAAAAAATCATTGAAAATTTATTGGAGAGGACTTATCTCTCTTAATATGGAACACTATGCTGATGGGATGAAATTTTAGACCATATGAATATGAAATCGATGACTTGATGTATAACATATCAAAATGATAATGGGTTCATCATTAATGTAGCATATATTCCATAATATACATAAAATAACTAAGAAAACCTAAATTTGGCATATGCTCGTTTCTTTAGTTCGTGATATAGCCTAGAACTGATCCACTTGAAGTTAGATTGAGCTTAATTAATAATTAATTTATAAAACATAACCGGGATTTCTTTCTTCTTCTTTTTTTATATATATTTTTGATATAAAAATAATTAATTCTCCAAAATTACAATGGTTCAAACCTTGGTTATTCATTTTATATAGGGACCTAAAAACCATTGTACTACACTCTATTTTCAGTAGTTAGGGCCCCAAAATCTATATATTATTTGGGGTCCTAGGCTAATGTTTTTTTCTTCATTAGGCCTGGCTCTGGTGCCAATAAAACATCACAAACGAAACAAGTGATGTGCATGTATCAATAAACTCAATGCGTAAACTCTAATTCATAGAAGTCTAATCGATTTCGTAGGCTTAATTTTGATTAAGTTTGTTAATGAAGAACCTTGTTGTTTGAAGTTTGAGCTACGGCATGATCTTTGCAATGGATACGAAAAGAATGAACTTTTTAAGAGTACACGTAAAATTTACTCACACATTCACACACACAAAATGAAGGATGGGAAACGAAAGGTCGAAAACTATATATATATTTTCAACAATAACTAGATCAACAAAAAATAATTGATAATATCCAAATCTACCTATTAAAACTCTAAACAATATCACGTGAGAATTATACAACTTATTGGAATCAACTCTAACGAGAAAATCTGCAGAAATAGACTTAACTACTTGACCAAATACACTTCCTCAATCGAAATCTATATAATTTTAAAGTTATATATATTGAAAATAACGGATGGTTTTAGTCATTTTTCTATTTGATCTCTAGTTTTGCAAATTAATTAAAATTTATTGTCTCAACATTTTGAGCATCGTCTAAATATAAATACTGAAACATTTGTTGATCATGTAATATATATTGTACTAAGGCAATTTGATAGCACAATTGTTATTGAATTTCATGTATAAATACTTAGTTAAGAACGTTTTATACTAAATATTAATTGTAAGCATCTATGTCCGATCAAAAATTCTCTATAGGCATCATTTCTGTGAAGAATTAGTTAGATTGTTGTAGTGATTGTTCGGATGAGACAGAGATTTGGCCAATTTCCTAAAGGGTAATAGTAAAACGCACATTTTATAAACAAATCAATAGACATGTATGACTTATGTGGCCTGAAATATTCATATCGTACCAATAATATATATTTAAAAAAAAATTCAAAGAAATTAGGAAAGATTCCCACTTTTGATGGCTTATAAAAGATGAAGACTCAACACAATCAAAATGCAGCAGCTATTGCTCTAACCACCAATCTTCTTATATCTCTATTGCATTTCTTTCTTTCTGTTCATAGCAATTTGTTTAGGGATTCATTTTGTAGCATATCTTTGTCTGAAGCTTAATCTATAACTCTCAACTAAAAGAAGGTACTATAACAATTCTATCTATTTTTCTGCCATGTCTAGTGTTTGTTCTTCATCATGCTTCCAACTGCGATTTTTAATTCTTTTTGGATAGCGGTTTTCTTTTACCATTTATATCATACTGTTTTTTTTTCTTATCTTTCCGTATTTGGGATTAGTTTTTCCGGGAATTTTTTTATTTTCGCGTGTTTATGGTTGTCCTACATAATTATATTTTTGGTTAGATTAGGTTTGATATATATATTTTTCAGTAAAGAAAACTATTCTTGCCGAACTTTTTTTAATTTGGTGGTTTAAGTGACTCTTTTAATAGTTCTGGCATATTTAAAAAATAAATTTCAGTGAATGAATTTTAAGTTACAAATCGGATCTTGTGTAGCTCGGGGCACGGATCAGATATCCAAGATTTTTGTGATACCCAGATCTGTCGGATCCGTGATTTTATCACTCAGATCCAGATCAAACACTACATATATCCAAATCCGAACTATTATTATATTAAATAATTTTTTTCATAAAAATTAATACCATAATTGTAATAAATAAGATTGTGGTATTAAAAATTATAAAAAATTAAATTTTCAACCAGAAAATATTAAATATATTAATTTTTATAATTTATATTAAAATATTATTAATAAATTCCAACATTAGCATCTAAAAATATTTTATAGTTCATGGTTTGAAGAATTAAAAAGAATCTACACATCAATACATTTAAAATTATTTAATAGAAATAATACATATTATAAAAATCATACACTAAATATTCTAAATTGGATCAGATCTGGATATCTTAAAGAAAAAATTTATTACCTAGATCTGAATATGTGCATTCTGGATACCCAAAATTTTGGGATGGATCACGAATTGGATCTCAGATAATATGTCCAGACATAGTCTCGTGGATCCAATTAACCCATAAAAAACTACTCTCTTTTTCTGTTTTTCTTTTGTATATGTAGAAAATATTTACCGCCAATATTTGTTAGATAAGTCCTAACAGTATGTTCAAACTTAGTCATAACTTTGATGTCATACTACAAATACAGATGGACGCACAACCAGTTTTCAAATGTTTCGATGATGACGGTCGACTTAAACGATCAGGTAAGAACTCTCCTTGTGATATATCGTAATCCTATG
The DNA here is from genome assembly GCA_963920545.1 of Lepidium didymum. Classification (NCBI taxonomy): domain Eukaryota; kingdom Viridiplantae; phylum Streptophyta; class Magnoliopsida; order Brassicales; family Brassicaceae; genus Lepidium; species Lepidium didymum. Next base: position 1,766,743 of record OY986985.1, on the reverse strand, counting down.
AAATTAATGATTCTAGTTTAGTGACATAAACGTGATTTTTCTTGTATTTTCAGGGACGGTTTGGACCGCAAGTGCTCATATTATAACTGCAGTGATTGGATCTGGTGTTCTATCACTTGCTTGGGCTATAGGTCAACTAGGTTGGATCGCAGGTCCTATAGTGATGTTATTGTTCTCCTTTGTCACTTATTACACTTCCACTCTTCTTAGTGACTGCTACAGAACAGGAGATCCTGTCTCCGGGAAGAGAAACTATACTTACATGGATGCTGTTCGATCAATCCTCGGTATCATTTTTCTCTATATATGTTGTGATTGCTCTGTTTTTGTTCTGTGTTTACTCTGTTTTGTGTTCTGAAAAACTCTGTTTTTGACAGGTGGGTTTCGGTTCAAGGTTTGTGGGTCGATTCAGTATTTGAATCTCTTTGGTATCACAGTTGGGTACACAATTGCAGCATCTATAAGCATGATGTGAGTCTCTCTTTCCCATTAAGTTGTTTCGTTTGATAGTAGAGACAAAAGCCTTTAAAATTTGATGGTTTTGGGATCGATTTTGCAGGGCGATTAAGAGGTCTAACTGTTTCCATGAGAGCGGAGGGAAAAACCCGTGTCACATGTCAAGCAATCCTTATATGATCATGTTTGGTGTGACTGAGATTTTGCTATCTCAAATCAAAGATTTTGACCAGATTTGGTGGCTCTCTATTCTCGCTGCAGTCATGTCTTTCACATACTCTGCAATTGGTTTAGTTCTCGGAATCATTCAAGTTGCAGGTATTAAAAAACATAACTTTATAGATTCATCTCAATGACCAATGAAACCAGAGGCTTTAACTAACTGAACTCTTATGGATTCCAGCTAATGGATTTGTCATGGGAAGTCTCACCGGAATTAGCATTGGGACAGTTACTCAGACTCAGAAGATATGGAGAACCTTTCAAGCTCTTGGAGACATTGCTTTTGCTTATTCATACTCTGTTGTTCTTATCGAAATTCAGGTAACTTAAAGAGTTTGATCTGTTTGTCGATGATATCATCTGTTGTGTAAGAAATTTCTCAACCTTTTTGTGGTCGGTTATTTGCTTAGGACACGGTAAGATCTCCACCGGCAGAATCGAAAACGATGAGGAACGCTACAAAAATCAGCATCGCAGTAACAACAACGTTTTACATGTTATGTGGTTGTATGGGCTATGCAGCTTTCGGAGATGCAGCACCAGGAAATCTCTTAACCGGTTTCGGTTTCTACAATCCATTTTGGCTTCTTGATGTAGCCAATGCAGCTATTGTAGTCCATCTCGTAGGAGCTTACCAAGTATTTGCTCAACCCATCTTTGCCTTCATCGAAAAGCAAGCAGCTTCTAGGTTTCCAGACAATTACTTGGTCACCAAGGAATACGAAATCCGAATTCCCTGTTCTAGGTCACCGTACAAAATCAACGTTTTCAGATCAGTTTACCGGAGTGGGTTTGTGGTTTTGACCACTGTGATTTCAATGCTTATGCCGTTTTTCAATGACGTTGTTGGGATTTTAGGAGCGTTAGGGTTTTGGCCTTTGACGGTTTATTTTCCGGTGGAGATGTATATAAAACAGAGGAAGGTTGAGAGATGGAGTACAAAGTGGGTTTGTTTGCAAATGTTGAGCTGTGGTTGCTTGATGATCACGGTGGTGGCCGGAGTTGGTTCTATTGCCGGAGTAATGCTTGACCTTAAGGTTTTCAAGCCATTCAAGACTACTTATTGAATAATGATGATGATTTGTGTTGGAGGAAAGAAACAAAAGATACAAATTTGGTGGATAATTTAAATGTATTTCATTTGAGAAATGTGAATAATGTAAAAGCTTCTTCATTTCGTATAATTTCATATTGGTATATATATCTTGTGTTGTGAATTCATGAATGAGTTGTTTACTCTTTGAAAATTTGAAGTTCTTGTTAACTGTTAACTGTTATATTTGTGGTTTTTAAGGAAAACGAATTAATTAGACATAAAAAAAATTAGCTATCAAATAAACAATTTAACGTTCTAAACTTGTATATATGAATTTGCACAACCAGGGATCGAGTCTCACCGCCTATATTATGTAGGAATTTGGTTAATGGATTGGCCTGTTGTGGCTTGACAAAAAAAGAAAAAAACGTGTATGTCGATTCACATATGATTTTGCGAGATTAAAGAATCTCTTCCTTGTATTTTACTCCTAAACCACTAAACTACAAAATTGATTTTGTGTCGCGTTAGAAATATTTTTCACCGATATATTTTTTGTAAATTACCCACAAACTGATTCTCTTATCTTTTATAATGAATGTTTAAATTTGACCAAAAAAATTTGTAAGTATTTTAAAAGTTCAAATCAATATTTAAAAACTTTTGAAACTAGAAAATTCAATTCAAAAATTGAATTGTGAGAAATATAATCGCAAATAGTTGACATTTAGCCACTTGACCATATACATTTTTTTTACTAGTAAAATATTCTTCGGTCAAGTTTTGGATAATGAACAAATGAACTTATAATTGAACTTTTAGTTAATATATATAAAACTTTTACGAAATAACTTTTTTAAAAATTCTTTTTCTCTTTTCTTTTTGTTAAGTAAGAGATTCTGGACAGAAACCCACAATCTGTGCAAACCTGGACCAGCCTTTAATAAATTATCTGTCCCAACTACAACTCGATTATATAACTTCTTAGATTACTCTAGGGTAGTTTTCCAGTCCAGCTATTGACTTCTGGTTTTATGAAATAACTTTCTCCTGCACTCTATCATTTACCCTCCTATATATTTATTCAAATTGAGAAGAAGAAGAAAAAGGAAAGTTAGAGAATGGAAAGTCGTGGAGGAAACATGAAGAATAATGAGAAAGTGAAATACATGCGACGTGGAACTGATAAAGGAAATAAGAATAACATGGAACCCATACAAAGTGAATAGAATTTGGAAATAATTGAGAAAGTAACCCGACACATAAAGAGAAACACTAAAAGAGCAATTTGGATGGTTTTGCTCTAAAGAGAATCACTCTAATAATCAATCACCCAATATAAAATTTTCACTATACGCCAAAAACATTAGCTAACTAAGTTAGCACTCATATTAATATATATATATATATATATATATATATATATTAGAACACACAAAATCAATTAACAAAAGTTTCTCCATCGCCTGTGCAAAGCAGCTTTCATGGCCAGACCTACAAGCTTACTAGTAGGAGCCAATTAACAAAAGGTTCGAGTCTCAGATGCTCTGAATTGGTGGCCATTGAGATTGGATAATCAAGTATCAATCTCTTAGTTCGTAGAATTTGTTATATATATATGTATACTAGATTCTAGTTGGTGTTCTAGCATGTAACAAATAATTTTGTAGTTTGGTTAAGAACATATCAAATGTTTACAAAAACATTAAAATACCGAATATTAATTGACCTGTAATTATCAAATGATTTGTAATTATCCAATGATTAATCATCATTGAAGGAATCATAACATCAAATGACTTGTGAATGCTATAATCTATAGATTTACTAAAAATGCTTATAAGCCAAAAATGTAAAACCTTTAAATGAACGTAAAACTATTTTGAAAGCAAGATATGTCTCTTACGCTACCATTTCACAACCTTTGAAATGAACGTAAATGAAGGTTGAAGATTGATATACATTATATTATATGATTTTTTTTTCTCATTTTTAATAATATTTTGTAACCATTATTTCATATGGTGTGTTTTTTTTGTTTTCTACCTTTCTCGAATTACAAATTTGTCACGATATTATAAATAAAATATTTGCTTAGATTTGTGATTTTTTTCAAATATTTAAAAAGATTAAAAAGATGGATTGTACTCTTTTTTTCACCAAATTGCTTCTATTAATATTTTTAAAATTTAAAATTTACACCAGCATAGAAGATAACTAGCTCAAAACAATGAGCAAAATACATAATGAAATTTAAAATGGAATTATCCAGGCTAAGACATTCAAAATACACTAGAGATCTTGAATAGATGTTGGAATTCTATTCACGAATCTGAGAAGAATCTAGAATTATTTCTAGTTCTGTCGCCTCTTGGGTATAAAGGAGAGTGCTTTCAATTTTGAGCTTTGATCAAACTTATCCTCACAAAAGAATTTTTGGGAAACATTTCTCTCTTAGACGACATTTTAATCATAAAATTGTATAAACTTTGTCTAAAGCCCATAGAAAAGAACTTGTGCTCATAGGCCCAATCTAATCAAACAAAAGAACAAAAAGTTATATTATACCTTGGTTTAAAAAAGATAAGACCTACTAAAAAGGTTGGTCCATCTAGACCCAATAATGGATGTAGATGAGTTTGTCCTAGTTAGAGGAAGATTTAATGGCCGACGTCCTCAACAAAGTGACGTCAACAAACCATCTGATTGCAGGGTCATGTCGGCGAGGGAGGGATGAGACAGCCGTTGTAAGTGCAATTCCCTTTCCGGCGTGAGAGATGCGTGCCCACAAACGCGATAGTGGAGGAGATGAAACGACATACACCATGCTAAGCTCACCAACGGCTAGACCCCGGGGACAGAGAAGCAGTGGGATCGAATCGCAAGGCGGTGGATGATGGAATGATAGATCTCGAAGGTAAAGAACTGTCGGAATAAGCTGGGTTTTCGAGGTCCCTAAACTCATCTTCTCCGGTAGAGGAAGGTGGTGGTGACGGTGTCGGAGATGTCTTTGTCCTATGAGGATAGAGCTTCGAAAACTATCACCACCAGCCAAACCACCATAAACTAGACAAGAGCAGAGAAATTGAAAAGAAAAAAGAAAGGAAAACACGCAGAGAGAGAACATAGAAGAGAAAAAGCTAAAGATAAGAGGTCCGACGCCGGCGAAACCATCTCTGTAATTTAATTTTAATGACATTACTGTTATTTAATTTTGAATTTTCACCATTCTGATAAATTTATGTATTATTTAGTTTTGGTCATTTAGCATTTTGTTAATTATCATAGAATTTTTTTTAAAGTTAGGTGTTATTCAACAAAAAAATTTAGCTAAGTTTATAATGTTTATTGAATTAAAGTTCAAAAAAATTCAAAGCACATTACTTTGAAAAGTACTTTATTTAAAAAATGTTGTACTTTGTTTATTCATGTTTTACTGACTTTATTTATTGAAATCCAAAGATAATAAAATGAAAAAGATTTTGTATAACATGTTTCCTTAATGTAGTTTAACACATCAGACAAATGTCTAATCAAATTAATAACACTCTTTTTAATGTATTGTATCAAATACACAATTAAATAGCATTGGCTTTACCTTATATTTGAAAACATACAATTCAATTAAAATACCACATCTAATAACATTAACTTTGTTAGTTTATTGAATTCATATTTTTCTGTTCAAATAACATCACTTCCAAAATATAATAAGGTGTTCTTGTATTTTCATATTTATTTTCTTGTAAAAAAAATCTAAAAGGTATATCCTCACTTAAGAACTTATCAATGTGCATTTGTTGTGCATTTTGTATTTATTTCTCTTAGTTTGATTTTAAATTCAGTCGTATGTTGTACAAATATAAATAGATCCATCATTATGGACAACAAAGTTGAGTATGTTGCTTATAACACATACAAAAGTTCTCAAAGTAGTAGCTTCAATTTATTATGCAAAAAAGCAAAATCAGTTAAAAGAAACCATGTTTGCTTCATCGTAATTTTCCTTTTCAAGTTACAATGTTTGATCAAAACGTATATATATATATATATATATAACATTCTCAGATTCATGAGAAATATTTATGTCGTTACATTCCATTGTCTATTAAAGATTTTTAGGTGAACTTTTTTTTTTGTCATGAGAGGAACTAAATGTATTTTTCACCATTGGCATGACAAATATTCCACTAAGCTCTAAGGAAACATCTATTGCAAGGACGCCTTCCATAACGGTTGTAGATGAATCAACGATTATTTTGTTGTAGATTGCCATGTGCTGTGCTTCTTTTTTTCATCTACTTATCTTTTCTATTCTCAGATTTGTCTCACTTAGGCTTCTTTAATTTCCAACCACTTTACAGAAATCTAGAGATAACAATTTTTATTTTCAATAAAAACCATTTGGGTGTTGTGTTATTCATCTGAGAAATCTTGCTAATATGTAACCATTGGTTTTAGACAATATATAATATAGATTTTTTCATGTTAGTGGAAGATGTCACCAAATACTCAAGAAAGATGTGACTTAGTGAAAGCTTTTACTGGATCCAAGTTATTATATATGCCATGATTTAGGTACTTGATACATAGGTAAGGCCAACAGGTTTTGATGTGGAAATTAGAGACTGGCTGCAAAAGTACGACTCACATAAGTATATCATTCTCGCAGTTGACAAATGTGAATCACTATGTTATGGACTCATGCATGCGTGAGAATCTATTAACAATGTAATAAAGAAAACTAAACATAAGGGGCTTTGGTAAGATGCTTTGTTGGTGTGTATTGGGTGCATAGTAAACTGTTCGTAGATATGTTTGTGCACGCGACATGTACATCCACGTAATTAGAACCTCCTCTGCTTCGGTTAGTGTTTCTCTAATAATTTCAGATGTGATATCGCAAATTAATTTAATTTCATAATGTTATTCTTTCTTTTTTAACTTGATTTTCTCTCTTTCGCAGAGTGGGGAATCACTACAATCTTACTGTGTTCCAGTATAAGCTCTAAGGTTTCATTACGTTTCAGAAATAGAGTTCATATTCATTCACATTATTCTTTGAATTCAATCGTTTTCCTATTGATTCAATATCTATTCAAGTATTTAATTCTCTTATGATGTCTTTTAACCGGTTGTAAATTTTAATGTAACAAGAGACCGAAGAGGAAGCATTACAAGTTGCATAAACTAACAACTCACAACAATAATAACACAGAAGCCCAATCCCAAACTAAGACAAAGGATATTTTTAGGACACAACCCTTAACCCAAAAGAGATCTCATCGAAAATCAGCACAAGTAAAATAACAAAAGCAATAGTCACAAACTCAAAATCGTACACGCTTGACATCAGTTTGTGGAACACTGATATCACCTCCATTACCTTTGTTTGAACCATCGGGTACGCCCTAACAGAAAAAACCAAATTTACAATCACACTCATGTACTTAATTCTCCAAACATCTATACTATCAAAGAAAACCAAGATTTTGAAAGCCAAAAGAGGTATCAGATTTTAGTTCAGGAGCTTCGATAATTAAAATCGGTTCATGAGCTTTGCTTTCATCTAGTTAATGTGTATTACGAACAAAAAAAAAGGAAGCTTACTGTTTCATCAGGAACAACCGCATATCTCTCTGAAGGCGACACCCAGCTTTTCCCTGCAACAAGACAGGTGTTAAAATTGAAACATTAGATCACTTGTAATGTTGTTTGAAGAATAGTTAATCTAGTGTTTTTTTCTAATAACTACCTGAAGATGGATCAATATTAGAAGATTCTATATGTTGTCCACTTGCTCCATCGACGCTCAATGCTTCTATTATCTTGGGGAAGTTCCTGTGATCACAGAAACCAAGTATCCATTTGCAGATTATCAATGATTGGGAAGTGTTTGCGATTTGAATGCAAATATTGGATGGAAATAACCATAGTATTGGCCAAGTTTTATATTCGTGTTCATAACAATAAAATATGCAAAAATGACGAGCATCTATTGGATGATCACTGTTTTTTTACCTGTCAAGCGACTCTCCAATGCCGAGCTGTCCATTTGTACCACGCCCCCAAGCATACACATTATTTCTTTCAGTCACAGCCAACGTATGTCTCCATCCACATGAGACTTGAATTATTCTCTGCGAAATTCCACAAAGATTCGCTCGCATTGATAACAGAAAGAATGAATTGTGACATAAATTTATTTTTATGATTATATTATCAAATATTTTGTAGTCGTCATAGTACGAGAACATGCCTGATCATCGGGAAATCGCACTTGCACAGGAGAACATTGATCTACATTATTCCCAATTCCTACTTGGCCAAACTGCACACTAGAAGAGAGAAAATTAGAAGCTTGTTTTATTTAAGATGAGTTAATAAAGTATTCCATCATATGGAGTTTGTTGATTTCTTAAAATACCATCTAAGTGCATGCACAAAGCAACTGAATGCTAATATTAGATGAATCTGTAGATGATAATAGATGTTCTATACATTCCTACGAAATCCAGTCCAGATTAAAACAAAAGGCAAGACATATTGACCTTATTCCATCCCCATCCATATAGCTTTCCATCTGAAGTCAATGCCATTGTATGTCTCCAACCTCCCGAAATCTGGAAAAGAACCGAAGAAAATGCTCAAAAGATTTTGAGCCAAAAGAACACAGCCAGCAAAAATATACAATGAGACCAACTGTCGGAAACATTTATTCATGCAGATGAAATAAAAACAAATATTATCCAAATGTAATCGCTATCCCATCTATTGGATATTTCAGATGTATAAATTGTTAATCAGGATGGTTTATAGGGCTTAAATGAAACCTGGGAGATAAAACTGTTGCTTAACGCTTCCAGTTTGTGAGGAACAAGGTGATCCTCTAAGTCTCCATGTCCTAGCTGTCCATATTTACTCCATCCATAAGTATATAATGCTCCAGAATAAGAAACTGATATCGTGTGCCGCCATCCACATGCAACCATCGACATCTTCTCACCCTAAAATTGTAGTTTCCACAACCAGGAAAACAAGCATCAAGAGAACTAAAATAAAAGATATCAAAATAAAATACACAAGGTTGTATGGATCCATGAACTACACTTCTTTCATCCACTGTTCAGATTGAGAATGTCGAAGGCCTGATAAAGAACAAAATAAGTTTTGCTTTGATCATAGGATCCAAAGAGTTTTTATGGTCCCTTTCCTAACACTTGGCAACTGAAACCAAATTTATATGTGTAACCCTATCAATCTATAAAGCTAAAACGGTATAGTGCCGTACATTGCTTAAGGTAAGGCTGGTTGAACAATCTTCAATTCATTTCATGTATACTAAATCACAATTTAAACAAATAAAGAACCAAAAGTTAAGTTGCTTACATCTGGAGAGGTAACTCTTTCAGGAACCAAGCGGTCACTCCGGTCACCTAATCCCAAATTACCATATCTACCCCATCCCCATCCATAAAGATCACCATCTTCTGTAACCGCAGCAGTGTGTTCTGCACCAGCAGCAACCATTTTGATTCGTATTCCCTACACCCATAATACGGCGCCCATTAGAAGTTTGAAGTGTTGATAACACTAGGGATTAACAAAACTAACTATATGAACTCTCACTCTCCGTTCACAAAATCTACTAATTTGGTTAGAGCACTTATCAATACATCCTACCTTATATCTGTTTTGCAGACAGTATACCGCATAGTTGGAACTATTATTTAGATGGCTAATATAGTATTTACCACTCCAACTTTCACCAGATGTGGACCCTTAATTAGTAACAGTAATATCTTTAAGTAGAAAGTTGCAGAATTAGACCCAACATTGACCCAATTCTGAAGCATTTTGTCTTGGTAAGTCCAGAAAATTACAAACACAAGAAGATATGAACACGATGCCATTAGAAGAATATATAGCGCTACAAACCTCAAAGGCTTGAATCTTCTGAGGCACAAGAGAATCTTCTGTGTCCCCCAGACCTAGTTGACCATTCTGGTTTCGTCCCCAACTTTATATACAGAAGTCAAAGAGATATGTCGGAAAACAAAAGACACGATGGAAATAATGTTTAAAAGGCAATGTAAGTAAAATATACATAAATTACACTTGAACCAGTTGAAAAAATCAAATCTGATAAAAATCATGGACAAGTGAGAATTCTGAGCTGCAATGTAAACTGTGATTGATTGCATATAAGGAGAAAAACAATAACTAAGATAAAATACCTCTGAACCTCTCCTTCCATTGTAACAGCCAAACAATGACTATCCCCACATGCAATCTGCTTTATCCGAATACCTTGCAATGCTTTGATTGGCAGAGGAGTAAACAAGTCACTTGAGTTCCCATGGCCTAATCTCCCAAAATCACCCCTGCACAAAACAAATGGAGAAATAACATGAGGCTCAAATTTTGTCCCAAGGAATGCATAGTTACGGTTTTTCTACACAAAATCTAAAGTGAAGGTAGTGGCCATATTTTCCATCCCAAATGCTATAGCAATTTCTACAGTTAAAAGCAAATTTTCAGAACAAAAGAATAAATAGCATAGAAGCATAGAAGAAGATTATGATAAGAAAAAAAACAAACCATCCCCAACTGTAGACCTCCATGCGTGATTGTGAATAAGCAACAGTATGATCAGCACCACAAGTAACGGAAACAATTTGGTGGTCATCTAACGCGCTAAGCTGCGTTGGAGAAGGTCGATCCTCTGCATCTCCATGACCTAACTGTCCATCCTCTCCTCGACCCCATGAGCAAACAATGTCTCCAGCTATAAAAACAAGCAAATCCAAATGCTCAAAACCAAACATCAAAAGATATCAATTCAACATTAGCACACATCCTAGCTACAGTCAGGGAAACTCATGTAATCGAGTTTAGAAAACGTCAGATCAAGAGAATTCGTGAAGAACACAGCCTACTAACACCGCCAATTCCACAATTCCGGTGATCGTTAATCTCCTTAACCAACAAAAGCAAAAAAAAAAACAAAGAAGAAGTAAAATAGTAGTGAAGACGTACAGAGAAGAGCGACGGAATGACTGGCACCAGCAGAGATGATAAGAACCTTACGAGGCGGAGCAGTAACGTCATCGGCGACTTTCTCCTCCTCCGCCATGGATCACAGTCGCAGACTCTCTCTTCTCTTAAGCAGAAGAAGATATTTTTGATTTGAATCTAATTTTGAAATACAAAATTTCTATTTCTTTGATAAATTGGGAAATTTGCAGCTTCTCTTTCACTATCCGTAAGAGAGAGTGAAGGAGAAATATAGAAAGGAGAGAGAAAGCAGTACACAGTAATAAAGGCGCGATGGAGATTTGCACATGTCATTTTTTGCTTTTTTAACTTTTTATTCATCTTTTTTTACTGCGCAGTAAATCTGTTTTTATTTATTTTTACTTTTGTCAGGTTGAAGAAGTACAGGCTTTAATTGCAAAAGGGTCCCTCTTTACATAATAAATCCAAATTCAGACCTCACCGGTGAGTTTTTAACTTTATTGACCTCTTCCCATTTGTTTGATTGTCAGTGGGATTCTGCATTCAGTAAATTGTATTCACTTCATTTTTTTCATTTAGAAAAAAAAGGATAATATATCAGTCAAAGCTTTTATTGTTACATTATAAGCAATATTGGAAACATATGAGTGATATCACACAAATCGTAACTTGTGTTTTATGTGTTTGCTCATTCACACGTGTAATGCTTATAGACAGTATAATCCTATTCATATAACCTACCATGCACACGTGTGAAAATATAGTAAATAGTCAATATTTTCTTCAATTTTATAGTCCAAAATGACATAAAAATTCTAAAATTCACGATACTCATGATCTTTATGTATTGATAAAGATATATCAATGAAATTGTTGTTTCTTTATGAACTAGACCAAATAGATTACCTAGACTTGAACCTTTAATGTGACATTAAAGGTTACTGAAATGAAACAAAAAACTAGCACTGTATGATTGTCAGTAACAAGTTGTAACATCTATAATAAGGAACTTAAATGAATAGAAGATATTATTGCAAAGACTTTTTTTTTTTTAAATGTAAATCCGGTTCTTTCACCTTACTGGAAAAATTTTGAGAGATTTTGGAGTTTATTTAGAGTTTATTTTCTAGCGCTGATTTCTAGAATTTTGAAGTATAAAACTGATTATTTGGCATGCAGTGTTAGAGATTTGGTCAGAAATCAAACTTATGTAAACAATATTCCGGTTTGTTTGGGTTCCGTTTTTCAGAATTGAGTAAAGTTAGAAAAAAATAAATGCAAAGCCTAATATCATGAATCATACGTATTATCCAATTTTGGCATTAAAGTCAACGAGACAAAACTCGATATCAATTTAGTCTCTAATGTTGACATTTGTTGGTATATCTTTTTCAAATCGGTTCGACTCATCACACACACACGCGCTTGAATTATTTGTTGCCTCATAGGCTCATCATATTATATAATTTTTGTTGTTGTTAATTACTTATTAGATAAAATCCGATCAATATCATTATTTTATATAATGATTCTTTCATCTTGTATCAGAGTATATACCACGTTCCCATTTCATATAATTTTAAAAAATAAATTTTATTATTATGTCACCAACAATTATACGACCATATTCATAGTTCAAACTTCAGCTCCCTAACAATATAATATAAGATAAACGTGATTTTTTAACATAATTAGTGAAAAAAAATAACCGAATTAGTATCATTTAATCATTTGTTCAATTTTTTTTTCAGATTATTATTATTTTATATAAGAAGAAAAAGAAATAAATATCATTATATATCATTGATTGGAAAAAGTGGAAATTATATGGCAATTACTCGAAGAATCTTATACAATTCAAGGTGGGTGACTTACAACAGTTGGAGAGGCTTTATTAGATAAGACACCTATAATAATTTAGACTTGACATGAAATGTTTAACTATTATTGTTTATCACATGAAAATATGAAAACATTGTGGTGAGTACATGTCAATGATTGTCGAAGAACTAAGTACACAATAGTAAAAACCAACACCCACCCACATGGCTTGTGTGAGGGATTCTAGGTTTCATATCTCAAACTTTTGAGGTTGACCTAAAAAAAGAACATACTAGATCACTCTGGTCCGGCTAGTGCTGGTCCTAGCTATACTAACTCAGAGGTTTTGGTTCTTAAAAGTATCTGATATAACTATGGAAGACGTATAGGTGGGAGCTAGTGCTAATGTTCTATTTACAAATCTTCTAAGTACTAAGGATCTAAACCTTTCTCTAAAATTAGAATGAGATAAAAGATCACTATGCTAGTTGAAAAATATAGAAGCATTTGATATAAATAGCCGACATTAGATAACATTTTAGGCTTTACAAAAACGTTGTAACCATATCAACTATGCAATGGGAAGATCGTTGTGAATGTATAGATGAGATGTGAAACTATTTAGTTGAACCAAGAAGCAGTGATAATCTGGTGGTAGGAACGGTTTGGGTAAAAGGCAAACTCATCCGTTCTGAATTCAATTTCTATTGCAAACTTTGAAAATATATTCATGTTTTAGGTCTTATTAAAAAATCCAGAACTAGACTAGTCATCAAGTCGATTAGTTGGCCCAAACAAATCCAAAATGAATCAACTTTAAGATGTTTTAGGCCGTATTTGGTTGATAGGACAGTTAACTTTAAGCTGTATTGCTAGGTATGCCTCGTGACAGACAAAATGAATGAACTTGGAGATGCTTGAGTATCTTTGATATGCTGAGTTTGTAGCATTTGAGAATGAAGCTGCTTCACGCTTCTGTCGGATTCGTTTTCTCTTTAGAGAAAGAGAAATGAATTAAGCATTCAACAGAAAAACATCGAAAATAGATGCAATAAATGAGCTTAAGTGCATTAAGGAACCATAAGATAGTTAGCATCAAAAGAAAACATACATACGTTAATCTTTGAAGAATTTGCTACCATATTCAGCATTTAAAAACCTTAGAAATTCCATAACCACAGAAATTTGTCTTGGGATTTGATTCTAGTATTGTCAAGATCCCAAAAAGAAAACTATAATGCCGACATACACATAATTTGGCCCACAAACTTCCATTTGACTAGTCTGCTACTCAATTCAGTAGACTAGCCATAACTTCAATATTAGATGTTGATTCTACACAGAAGTTTTGATTTCCTTCATCTCTTTTCTTTACAATTGTAAATTATGATGAATCACCAATAACTATAAAATTCTTCACTCAAAGATTCTTCTTTCAGTTACTTCCAGGATCAGTGTCCATTGCTGATTTATCCATCTCATCATCAGAATCAATCACATTTTCAAAGTCATAAAACGGATGAGCCTGCACATTAGAAAACTAACTGTAGGTATGGATCCGAACCGCAAGAATCATTGGTTCATTACAAGAACAGTGAAGTTACCTTTGGCCGCGGAGTAACTGCTTCAAAGCTTCTAAATTGAGGATCAGAGAAATCAGGAGGCTGTAATATGATATACGCTCCTTTGTTTTTGTACCTCTCTTCTGTTGCCTACACCACACACACATTAAAGAACATTTTGATCCACTTCGATAACATTACTAGAAAATACTATTAAGAACGGTGCAAGATACATACTTGAAATTGAGGATAGTCAGGTGCACTGAAAATAGTGATAAGCTTTCCGGATTGGAGATTGTGATCTATTGTATATCCTTGGTCCATTCCACCAAGACCAGCTCTTTTCTCTCTAGCATCTGGACCTTCATGTGATCTAATGATTAACTGCATCAATAAATGTAAAATTGTTGATCCAAATCAGTATTATGGAAGCAATCCAGCATCAACATAGAGTTCGTTGTCACCTTTAGTTCATATTTCTTTAAGAAATCTTCTGTACAATCAGGACCCCAAAGAAGACCAATGCCTCTCTGTTCATTTGGGGAAAGGCCAGGAGTCATTGAGGGATCAGACCATAAAACATCTCCAGGAATCAAGTTCGAACCTTCCCAAGGAGGATCAAGAACTGATCTTCTAGCTTGCATCAGCTCTTCTAAAGTACCAAGTTTCAATGAGCTCGGCTCAGGTTCCAGAAGAACTACCCGACGATTCTTTTTCCCTCTATTTCTCTTAGGCAAGACTGGGCTGCGGAAAAGCCCTCCATGTGCTGTATAAACACGTCCTGAAATTATAGAAGCCAAAGGAAGACCTTCAAAGCAACCCAAACATTTTCGGTACACATGTTTTCCCTTGTCACCGTATTTTGTAAGCACTTCCCTTTCAAAACCATACATGGATGTACAATACTTCGATTCATGATTACCACGGAGAAGGTAGACTCTATCCGGCATCAAAATCTAAACATCCAAGAACACGTGATCTTTAGAAAAACTAACATTTGAGCCAATATCAAAATAGTTACTCAAAGTATTTACCTTCCAGGACAATAGGACAAGGAAGGTCTCAAGTCCCCAAGCACCACGATCCACATAGTCTCCGTTGAACACATAAAACCGATTTTCAGAAGGAAAACCAGCATCTTTCAAAAGGAAGAGAAGGTCATGGAGCTGACCATGAATGTCACCAACAACAACAACGTTGGATTCAGAGTCAAGATCATCAATATGAACACAGTTTCGCTCTTTGTGGAGGATTTTGGAAGCGTTGAGGATAAGGGAATCAAAGACGTTGACTGGCATTAGTGAAGGTAATTGAGAAGGAGCTAGATTCCATGAAGACCATTCGAAAGTTGACATAAGCCCATGAACCCACTCGTTGGTGATACTGCCCTCATTTGGCCATGAAATGGGAGATGGTGGATCAGGTTCCATTGAAGCTAACTAAGGCAAAAACTGTGAATACAACCTATAAGGATTGGTAACGAAAGTTTTATAAAGTTACCAACAAGAACCAGAGAAACAAGCAAAAAGAGAGTGATCAAAACATAATCAAAGTTTTCACTTTCAGCGATCAAAGATAGCTCACTGAAGAGCTAGGACATAATACTCGAATCAAAGAAACACTCTTAAATCTTTCAACCAATAAGAACAATATAGAATCTAGGTATATTCGTACATCGTTGAACTCATAAGAACAGCGAGTAGTTAACGTAGCTAAATCGAAATTCCAAATACAAACAACAATTCGAATAGAGTGGACTCACCAGCTAAGATATGGAGACAATCCCCAAAATTCCAAGCTTCGACCTTGGACCTAGCTACTTTGCTTTCTCTCGTCGAGATTGAGGATCTCTCTCGCTTTGGATCCATTTGCTCCGAGGAAGGCATTATAAACCAGCTAAATATTCAAATCAAACTCATGATCCTAAACCGGCCGGTTTAATTAGAAGCTAACCGACATATTTATAAAACGAACGACCTAATCGTGACGCTTCAACTGCGTTGTGCAATCACGCGTTATCGCAGCACGTCGGAAACGTGAGTTTGAGAAACGTTTTGGCCAAATTAGATTCTGTAGAAGGTGGTTAACCGGTTTATTCTGGTTAATATATAAACATGAACCAAACTAAGACCGAATACATTGGTTTGTCTCGATTTGATTTGTAATAACAAAAAATTTCTGTCGATTTGTGATAATATTTCTCATCATCTGAAAAGGAATATCCAAAATTTCCGGTTCGCTTAGTTCCATTTGGACTATTGATTTTTCTGTGAAAATGATACAAACCGGTTAATCGGTTTGATGTCGATTATACCTTTCAAGGTCCGGTTCATACTTTTAAATTTTGGTTTGAGATTTGTTCTGTCGATCCAACTGAAATGCGGAGAGAGAGGACCAAAAAAGTGGACTTGCTTTAAAATTGGCGACAAATTTCGGAAATATAGAGACTAATCGATTTTCACAGAAGATCAAATCTTCGTATTTATTGTTTTTCTCGTCGAATCGTTTGATTTTCATAATTGTTGGATTTGACAAAGATGGGTAATTTGTTCGTGAAGAAACCACAGATCACGGAGGTTGATCGAGCGATACTGTCTCTTAAAACCCAAAGACGCAAGCTTGGTCAATATCAGCAGAAGGTTTTTGATTCTCCCTTTGTTTTCTTATTTGATTTTGATTGAATTTTAGGTCTTTCTTTTGGGATCTGAGATCAAGTGGTTTATCATCTAGTTTTGATCCATCCAAAACCCTGATTGTTGTGAAGGAACTGTATTGGATTCTCCTCAATTGTTATCCAATGGATTGTTTGATTCGTTTCAAAATGGTTTCGTTTTATTGTTAGTACTGATCAAAAATTTAAATTTTGCCAAGTTAGCTTGAGAAAGTAATTGAAGCGGAAAAGCAAGCTGCAAGAGACTTAATCCGGGAAAAGCGAAAGGACAGGGCTTTGTTAGCATTGAGGAAGAAACGAACGCAAGAAGATTTATTGAAGCAAGTAGATCAATGGGTCATCAATGTTGAACAGCAAGTAAACCTTTCTCGTATTTGTATCTATCATTTTCTCTTTTGATGCAGAATTGTGGCTTTTTAAAGATACACATTCTCAAACTTTCTTTTGATTCTCAGTTGGCAGATATTGAACTTACGAGCAAACAAAAGGCAGTGTTTGAGAGCTTAAAGCAGGGTAATAATGCTATTAAGGCGATTCAAAGCGAGCTAGACCTTGATGATGTTCAAAAACTAATGGATGATACTGCTGATGCTAAAGCTTATCAAGATGTGAGTTTAAACTTTTTTTTTTATTAATCACCTGTAGATTGTCAGCAACTTCCTATTACCGCCTTTTGTGCCACATTTTGTGCTGAGCTAGTCTAGATTGAAAGATCATTTAGTCGTGCTTTTCTGTTGATAACATTTCTGAATGTCAGGAGCTGAGTGCTATATTGGGAGAGAAACTATCAGAAGAGGATGAAGAAGATATATTAGCAGAATTCGACAACCTAGAAAGTCAGGTATGTTTAGTTTCATGGGTCTACAAGAACAAGTTTTTAAATATCATCTTTAATCGAGAGAGATGGAATCATGATTATGTATGTTTTGCTTAAAGCTTATTGTTGATGAGATGCCTGACGTGCCAACAATGGAATCTGAAGAATCTGAGAAGCTGGATCTTCCAAATGTGCCAACAAAAACACCCGTCGATTCTAAAGAAGAAATCACACCAGCAGAATCCACTACAAAGAGAAAAGGTTTTTCTTTTCTTTCTTCTACTACTTTTTTTTATCCTTGTTAGAATTGCAAGAACTAAACTCATGACATGTTTTTGTTTGGTCTGTTATTTCCCATTGCAGTTCTCGAAGAACCTTTGCCAGCTTGAGCTAGAAGAAACTGATTAACAGGACGACTTCGTTATTCCTCTAGCACTTTCTTTTCTTTTCTTTATTACTCTTGAAGTTTTCTGTGTAATATTGAAATTTGAAGCCATTGTTATTTGTAAAGAACAGAGTATATTTGGAATCACATTGTGTGTTCGTCAAAAGTCAACACCACTAACCATTCTTTGGGTCAATCATCCAGCTAGTAATGGACTAAGATCTGAATAATGAAAATCAACATTATGATCGAGTTATTCAACATCGCTTATACATTATTATTTCATCAACAAATCAAGAAGGAAACCAAATTTATTCATACAATACAAAAACATTTTTGGCAAATATTTTCTGATTCTGAAACTCAATTTGTTGGGGATAGCTGTTTAGCTTCGATATCCTTGAGTCTGAGAGTTACAGCTCTCTTGTGTGCATCTAGACCTTCGATTTCAGCCATAGTCGCCACATAAGGACCGAGGTTTCTCAGACCTTCCTCTGTTAAAGATTGTACAGTCATGAACTTCAAAAAAGAATCGAGAGAGACACCACTGTACATTCTCGCATATCCATATGTTGGAAGAACGTGGTTTGTCCCACTAGCGTAATCCCCAACACTCTCTGGAGTCCATGGCCCCATGAAAACCGAACCTGCGTTCTCAATCAGTCCCTCCCATTTCTCAGCGTCTTTGACATTGATGATCAAATGTTCAGGTGCATAGAGATTTGAGAACGATATTGCCTGAAGAATTGAAAGAGTGAAAGGCTGTGTTACACATGTTGTTTTGAGATAGTAACAGTAAGCGTGAACAATAAAGAGAGGGATACCTCAATCATATCTCGAGCAAAAACTGTGAAACTGTGACTTAGTGCTTTTGAAGCAAACTCTCCTCTAGGAAGGCTATCGCACTGCTTGGCAATTTCTTCTTCGATGGCTTTGAGATCTACACCATCACCCACAACAACAAGAACGACTTGACTATCTGGACCATGCTCAGCCTGCAGAGAAACCAAAAAAGGAAGTACAAATTGGCTGCTCCCTGTAGCTCTGAAGAAAGAAAGAAAAAGGCAGCCACAAATTCATCCTGATGTGTTATATTTAAAATTGCAACTTTTTCATGGAAATACCTGAGAAAGTAAGTCTGCTGCAATGTAAACTGGATTAGCATTTTCGTCAGCGATAACCAGGACTTCAGAAGGACCAGCAGGCATATCAATTGAAACCATTGCCTCGCTGTTCTGTAGTAAGAAAAACAAAAAGGGAATAAGGTAAAAACAAGTTAAAGAGCAGTCTAAACAAGTAAGGACCACAAGTATTTGAGGAACGATATCTATACTTGAAGAATCATCTTAGCAGCTGTAACATACTGATTCCCAGGACCAAAAATCTTCTCAACCTGCCATAATGACCAAAGCAAATTCATGTGAGGTTGGTTGGCTGAATGTCTGATGTAAGCTACCGAGGAACATTAATCCTTGTTTATACCTTAGGACAAGAATCTGTCCCCCAGGCCATGGCCGCTATAGCCTGCAAATAATAGTTGAAATTTTTACAATCTTAGAGAAAATAATAGATAATCATTAGCCTGAGAAAATAGACGAAGACCAACACAACCATACCTGCGCTCCACCAGCTTTCAGTATGTGAGTTACACCGGCCTTCTTGGCACAATACAAAACCTCCTACAACGACATAGAAAGCTCATAAGCTCCGCAGCAAGATAGACAAAAAAATGTGAATACTATTGAATATTTCCAGGAAAGAAAAGAAACGAACAAAGACTGCTTGAATACTACCTTACATATGCTTCCATCTTTACTTGGTGGAGTTGCAAGGACAACTGTTTTACAACCAGCAATTTGAGCAGGCTGAGAGAGAAAGATAGAGTAAAGAGAAAGACACCAAGTCATTACTGAATCACAAGAACAATGAACAAGCAAAAGATATAAAACAAGAGAGCTTACAATGGCTAGCATTAAAGCAGTTGAAGGCAAAACAGCGGTTCCACCAGGCACATAAAGACCGACAGATCCAATAGATCTTGGCACCCTTTTACATTTGACACCCTATAAAAATTAACAAGTGAAGATTAGTATAGTATGTGTGAAGACTTCAGAACATAACAGGTAACTGCAGTGACTTACTTTCATATTCTCAACACTTTTCTCAGTTGACTTTTGGGCCAAGTGAAATGCATATATGTTCTCGTATGCAACATCAAAAGCTTCTTTTACATTGGGGTCGAGCTGAAAACAAGAAAGCATTAATACAAAGAAAGAAACTTCATTTACCACTCATGAAAGAGCATTCAAAAATTATCTGTATCGTGTTAATCTAGTACCTCAGGAATAGAAAGCTCGGACACATCTTCCACCACTTTATTCAGTTGAACTTTGTCAAATCTTTCAGTGTACCTAACACAAAAGAGTCCTCATTTCCATCACTTTAGGAATCAGAAGAATGAAATGAAAGACACAGTCACTTGCTTACTCTTTGACAGCAGTATCTCCTTTGCTACGAACTGCATCGATAATTGGGTTTACCTAGCATCACAGTACAAGCGAGCTCGTATCAGGGATAAGAAAAAAGTGCATAATCAGGAAGAAGTGATTCAAGCCTCGAAAAAACTTACAGTGCTGAAAATAGATGAGAAGTCAATACGAGGGCGTGATTTCAAACTTTCAACTTGAGAATAACTAAGTTCAGATAATCTGTAGGACTTCATCGAGCATCGAACGTATCCTATAAACCCAATTGGCCAAAAAAATTCGTTTATTCTAATCTCACAACTTTTCAAAAGCAAAGTCTCGTTTTACAATTGGATTAGCAAAAACGGCGAAGTGAAATCAAATGATATAATCAAGTAAATGCAATCTTATAAATCAATTGTCAGCTGATAAAGAACAAAAACGTCAAAATCAGCCGGAAAATTCAAATCGGATGGAAAACGGGAGTGACCTTTGTGAGTGGAAATCGAGAGACGAGGCGACGAAGGAAGGGAAAGACGAGAGAGATTGAGGGACATTTGAGATGGGAATTTGAATCAGAGCTTCTTCGTTTGAGGTCGCCGGCGCGATAGTTTTCAGATGAGTTTGACTTAGGTAGGGTTGTTAAATCCACACGTGTGTATTAAAGTTTTTTTTTTCTTTAAAACAAAAGTTAGAAGTGGACCGGACCGGCCGGTATTCGATTCCGGTTTTAAAATAGTGGGTTTTAGGTAACCGAATGGAGCGAGCCGGCTGAATGAAAATATAAATTAGAAACCTTTTATGATTGGTTTAAGCTTATGAGTTTGTTGACTAAATCTAAGTAGAATTAGTTTTCGAGAGATTTTAGGAAATAAGTATGGGTAGTTAAGATTTTGTTTCGATTAGATTTGTTTATTTTCC
This sequence comes from Lepidium didymum, assembly GCA_963920545.1. Classification (NCBI taxonomy): domain Eukaryota; kingdom Viridiplantae; phylum Streptophyta; class Magnoliopsida; order Brassicales; family Brassicaceae; genus Lepidium; species Lepidium didymum. The sequence goes on along the minus strand of OY986985.1, from coordinate 1,745,369 downwards.
TTGTATAAGCATCTAAAAGAAAATTTCCGTTACTTCCCTTCAGATTTTTTTCTTTATTATTTTAGTTTTGTAAAGTTGAAATTTAGAACATTGTTTCTGTGTTAGTCGGTTCTAAATTTGCTTATTTTGATACCAAATATTTTTAATATTGAGTTTAATTGGTTAAGATTGTAACTTTGAATTTTTGAATTTCTTGCTGTAAAATTTAAAATGTAATAGATTTATTTGATATAGGATTTTTTATAGAATTTACAAATTTGGGTTCTAATTAAGTTTTGGTTTACACATTCCGCAATGAGATTAATATCCATATTATTTTTATGTTAACCGGTTCTACATTTATTTGGATGATACGGAGTTTATATTGGTATAATGTAGAAATTTTATCCTTTCAAATCTACTTAGTCTGTATATGATTTTAATAGTTTCCTATATGTTGTATTTTATTTCTACTAAATTTGATATAGAAACTAACCAATTCTATAAATTCTGTCACCTAGTGTTTTCGATATGTGTTTCTTTTTGTGTATTAATTTACTTTCAGAATTCAACTTGGTCTCCAAGTTTTCACAGTAGGAAAGCGCGGATTTCGAAATCCCAACGGCTTTCATAAATTTCTTTTGTTTTTATTTATGTAAATACTAATTGGTTGATTAACTCATCCGAGTTTTTTAAAAAATCTAGAAACTATAACAAGAACCAGTTAACGATAATTCAACAAAGGATTAAAAAAAATACCTGAAAAAATCAGGAAAAACTATTCAGCCGAGTTTAAAGAGGATTTGGTTAAGTAAAATTTCCTTTTTTCTTAAACCCTATATAATCTAAAACCCTAAGCCCTGTTTCCTTAAAAAACACCAAACGAAAAGAAACAATCAAACTTGTGTGTTCGTCGGAAGATGGTTTCGAGTAATTTGGTTGAGACTGAAGCAGAATTGAGTCCTGGATCGATTGAGGAATGGCTTTCTGTAGTCAAAGATCGAAAGAAGATGCGTCGTCGATCGGATTTGGCGGTGACAGTGAAGAAACATCTCAGTGCTCTTGGGTGGTGTTTCTTCTACGCTCAGAAAAAAGATAAAAGAGAGTTACGGTACAAGTCTCCGAACGGAAAAGTGTTCTATTCTCTAGCTACGGCTTGTACGTCTCTTGTTGATGAAGATCCTCCTCAAGAGAAACTTCAAATTGTTCCTATTTATGATGTGGATTGCGCTCCACGTAATCGTTCTGCAAGTTCTAATCTTGATGCGTCGAAGAAGGACAGGGAAAGGAAGAGATTCAATACTCATGAATCAATTCCGAAAGCAGAGAAGTGTAAGTCTGATGTGATGAAAATCGTTCCTTGTGTTGATGCATCGAAGAAGGAGAGGAAAAGGAAGAGATTCGATACTCATGAATCAACTCCGAAAGAAGAAAAGGGTTCGTCTGATTTGATGAAAATCGTTCCTTGTTTTGATGTACCCAACGAACCACCGAAGAAGAAGAAGAAAAAAATGAAGAGATTGGAGGATTGTGATGCGCCTGTGTTTAAAGGACAAACTTTTATTGAAGAGAAGATCAGAATCAATCTCGATGTTGCTGTAGCAAAACAACAACAGAGGAAAAAAAGGAAGACTGCAACTGTTGGGAAATCGCTTAAGAGGATCTTACAAGCGAAGGAAAAGAAGCAGAAGATGGACAAGAGTGAAAAAGAGTCTCAGAGATTCTGGAGAAAAGATTGTGGTCCGGAGAAGAACTGTGAAGTGTGCTGTGTTTGTCATTGGGGCGGAGATTTGATTCTATGTGATGGTTGTCCATCATCATTTCATCAAGCTTGCCTTGGATTATCGAGTCTCCCTGAAGAAGACCCTTGGTTTTGTCCTCGTTGCTGCTGTGAAGCCTGTGGATCAGTGGAATCACCTGAAAACAGCAAGTTAATGACTTGTGAGCAGTGCCAAAAGAGATTTCATATCAAGTGTCTGAAAGAAGAGCCTTGTATTGTTTCGTGTGAAGGCTGGTTCTGTAGTATTCAATGCAACAGAGTCAATTCCTCGCTTCAGGAACTCATAGGACGCAAGATTGCAGTAGGTGAAGGTGGTGATTTGGTCTGGACATTGATGAGAGCTCCAAACGAATATGAACAGTATGATTATGAACAAAAGTCCAAACTAGAATTTGCTGCTGAGATTCTTCACCAAGGGTTTGAGCCTAGTAAAGATCCTTTCACTGGAAGAGACATTGTAGAGGAATTGATATTCAGAAAAGATGGAAATGGCATGGCTCGTGGGTTTTACACAGTTCTGATCGAGAAAAAGAATGAGCCTATTACAGTGGCAATAGTGAGAGTTGAGAAAGATTTAACTGAGATTCCTATGGTGGCGACATTGCCTGACCACAGGAAAAGCGGCATGTGCAGAGTGTTGATGGATGAGTTGGAGAAGCAAATGTCTCAGATGGGAGTTTACAGATTGGTTCTACCGGCTATACAAGAGGTTTTAGCCACTTGGACTCAGCGGTTTGGGTTCTCAGTAATGGAAAGTTCCGAGAGGCTGAAGCTTGTGAGACGTGGTACACTTGATTTTCTTGGTACAACTATGTGCCACAAGTTTCTTCCGAGGGACAGAGGAGAAGATTCAACAGGAAAGTCAAGCCTCAGTGATTAAGAAGAAGTCCTGATCTTATTTGATGTGAAAGTTGAGTATATTTGATATATAAATATTAAGATATATATTGAGTTGATGTGTTGTAAAGACTATTCATTTGGATTCATGTGAATTTAGTCTACTTTAACTGTAAGAGTTATCAAATCTCATGATTAAATCTATCCTGTTTTCTCCCCAGTCAAGCCTGCTAAATCTGATATACAAAGTTTCCTTTCTTTTGATGTGTCAAACACAGAAACAGGACACAGAAACGTGTCCCGAAAACACTCTACAATAAACCTTGCATTGCTTGATTTGGACGATGATGCAGCTTCTGATAGACTGATAGTAGCCCTGAAGCTAGTAGTATCTCTGTTGAGGAATACTTGAAAGGTCGATGGAGCCGCGCTGCTAGCTTCAATTGACTGATATGTAAAGTTGTGTAAATTGTAATCGATTTTCTGAGATTTTCAGAAAGCTCTTGTAGAGAGGCCTAAAGTTGGAGTTTGTGTTCTTTGTTTTGTCAAGAGTAGATAATGGTTTCAACTGTTCCACTTACAATAAATGTATGTGCTTCAGTTCGTTTTAAGACCCATTTGTTCTGCTATAATTCCTTTTTGACGAATAGAATCATCTACGAACTCAAAATCTTCTCAGACAATCTCAGTAATCAACGAAACTCCCTTCTCACGTTTTGGTGATCAAGTAATATATTATTTTCAGGCAACAGAACCCAGCAATTGTGGCTATCGTCTCTTCATCTTCTCGTTACGGCTAATGGCGTTAAGACATCATCAATATTGGGCAACAATTAGTTTTTTACTTGAGCTTTCTTTTATTGGGCTTAGATTCTAAAATGTACGCTTTTTACTACAAGATTCCTATGTAAAAACAGTTTTGCTCCTTTATATTTATGCAAAATCCTTTATATAAAAAAAGTAATGTATTATTTTCATGAATTTCAAGTTATATTATTATATGTCTTAGAATTTTTAAACAATGCTCTTGTGGCTAAAGGTCACCTTTAGATATTATATAAAAAAAATCATATCTGAACTATATAAATAAATATATATATATATATATAAAGTTTTTAAATTATCCAAAATTCAGATAACAATATTTTTTATTTAGAATTTTTATTTATTTTTTTTAGTTTTTATTAGATTTGTATAATAGTGTGTTATTGATATGAATAGAGTACATTCTGATTTATACAAAGACAAGATTGTAGAAATCGTAGTGACAATATACAACAAATAAATGTGATTGATATGGATTAGGTTTTGTTCGGGTCTACCCGCTACATTAGACTATCTACAATGGTAATGTTGAAAAAAAAATTCAATTATTGAAACTTCACAATGAGGGTGTTGAATAAGTAAAAAATTTACATGGTTATTTTGCTGGTTGAATATGTATATTCAACATGTTGAGAAAAATAAAAAATGAATAAAAGTGAGATATATTTGTAGTTACTAGATGGGAAGAGACAAAGAAGATTACATATGTGTCAGTTTTTCATTTGTTATTTAAATTTCTTTAGATTTTTTTCCCACTTTTATCCTTTAAACTCAATTATTGGATAATATAATAATTATTTTAATTTTATTTTTATATTAAAATTTATAATTTTTTATGCTCTATAAATAATGATTCGCTTCATTTGATTTGGACACGGAAAACAAACTTATTTTGTCAAAATAGATCCCATAATAACTCTTTCAATCCCCAAAATTTTGGTAATTACTCTTTCAACTACCAAAACCCCAACAATTATCATTTTCAAAATCAACCTCCTAACCAACCCCAACATATACCCAATTATGGGTATCCTCCAAATTTCTTCATACCGTCAGCTATTCTGAATTTTCATCCATACTATGAATCGATGATGTCATATCTATCTCTAGAACCCCCTAATTCCTCTACTCCAACCAACAATGAAGTTGTCTAAAATATCAGTACAACTCAATTTTCTGAATTTTCGACACAAATGGATGTTGGTGGTATGGGTGGTGCTGATGAATTTTTTTAAATAAAACCATTGTAGAGTGTAAAATAAAAATGAGTGTTGAATTATGAGGTGGATGAAAAAGAAGATAACGTGGAGTAAAAAATAAGGTGTTGAATGTTAAAATCATTGTAGATAGTCTTATGGTAGTTTAAAAAAGAGATTTTAAGAGTGAGTTTTAGGTTATGGATCATGGCTTATCGATCCAATTGTTGACAAAAAGATGTGATTGATATGTGTAAATCTATTTTACTTATATGGCTTGATCCTAATAGAAAATAGTTTTTTAAAAAATTCTACATAAAAAAACAATATTATTTTTCAATACAATATAAACTTCTCAATTCACCATAAACGCCTTTTAGATTTATAATTATCCTTTTGTAACACACTTTTTTGTATATCTTTTCTTGCTTTTTTCATGTTGGATGTTAAAAACTTACTCTCTTTGTTTCTATTAAAAAAATTAACCCACTTTTAAACTAATATAAAAACAAGGTGTAAATTATGATATTATGAAAATCATTTAAATCAATCAAAATTGTTTGGGTCAACAACGAAATTAGTATAGATCTATAGATATAAATATCTATTCAAAAAAACGTGATTTCTTAACAAGATAACATGAAACTAATGAATTAATTTATATATTTATATATTACTTTAAAAACGTTTTGTGAATACGATAAACAAATATAAAAAAATAATCAAATATTTGTGTATATTTTTACATTAAATTCATATGTTCATGAAAATTCTTTTTTGCCACAACAGACCGGACCATTAGCCAAGTTCCTATATAATGTAGACAGTGGGACTCGATCCCTGGTTGTACAAGTGCGCATGTCTTATGTGGACTTACTGTCTGCCACTAGACTAAAGGCCACTTGAATATGAAAATTCTTAAAAAGTTATGAAGTGTTATTTGTGTTTTTTAAACATTTGAATTCACATGTTTACGAAAATACAATCAATGTGAAATTTTTGTTATGGATTGCCAAAAAGTTATACAAATTACATTACAATGGTTAGAATTTGTTTTTAATAATATAATTTGTCAATGTTATTTTTTAATATTACTAAAAATTTCAGATTATATTAAAAATTCATTTTTTCCGCAATATTATTAAGTAAAGGCCTAAAGGCCGGGTAAATGGTAATACAAAGAGAAAATGGGCTTTTAAAAACAGATGAGGCCCAATAAACACCAAACATTCTGATGTGGCACTAGAGCCACGAATCCGTGTGTTGAAGCCCCACGTGTCAACCAGGAGGCTCACCTTCATGCAAGCCGCCGGCAAGCATCGCCGGAAAGTTTAGCCGCAAAATATTCCTCTTCATCGCCAAGCTCAAACGGTGGATCTATTGATCTGTATACCACCACTTCCGATAAGGATCGCGAAATCGTTGTGAGCGAAGAAAGCTTTGATTGATCTCCGGTGATAAGATTGCCCTGAGGAAGAACGAGCCGGTTCACGTCACCTGACAAAAAGAAGGCCAAAAGGCCCAAACAACAGAAGTAAAAGAAAAAGACGGTGGCCAAAGGTCCCAAAAACGGAAACAAAAACACCGGCTATGACCGGAAGAACACCGGAAAAACCGGAGATTTACCGGACCAAGCCGGAATTGAACTCCAACCGATGAAATAAATGAGCCTATGTCTCTGAAAGGTTTGAAATTGGGTGAGAGACATGCCATAATAATTCATTTATAAAATTTAGTGCTTTATGTATATAAAAAGTTTAATTTTAAAAATTAAATTTAAAAAGGTTTGATCACCTATTTTCTTACCCTCAAATAAACGTATAACTTTTCCTCCAGGGAAAATACTTCAACCTCTCTCTTCTCTTCTGTCTGTTCTGTAAGAGAGTCACCGATCTCACGGCTGCTAAAGATGGGGATCTCATCATCAGAGGATTCAAAAACTGAGAATATTGAGGCCAATTGATTGGGAAAATCCGGAGGAGGCTACTGGAATACTGCTGTTGAAGGAGATGTACGCCTTATTCCCGTCGAAACTGGAAGATGAACGAGAAAGGTTGATGGAATTAACCGAACAGGTTAAGGAATCTGTAAAAGGAGGTGATTGCAAAGAATTAGCTGTGTCTTTGGAAGATTGTTGCAACAAAGCAGCCAATATTCGTGAAGAGTGTATCGGAACCTTTAAAAAGCTTTGCGATTGTATGTTTTCTCACCCTAAGTACTATCAGCCGTATATAACTGCGCTTGATAAACTCGAGGAAGAGTTTGAAAAGCATGGAATAATCTAGCTAGGGAAAACCAAGGAATGATTAAGAGGAGTCTGTGTGGATTCTGAGTCTTAATTAGTTATTTGAGTCAATAAAAAGACAATAACTCTCATGTGATATCTTAGTGGTCTTCGTTCAGTTGCTGTAAGGCTTTATATAAGCCATTCATTTATTCGGCAATGAATCAGATTTTTCAGTTTCCATTATCGAATACTTGTTTACGTGATGGTTCGTTTCTCTAAAGAGTCAAAAGGGTATCGATCGGCTTAATAATCTTGTTTAGAAGTGAACATAAACATATCTGGTATTCAAACATCTGAACTCAATGCAAATAGACCTCACACAGATGATGAAATGTCTGAAAGACAACAAAATGATAAACAAGACACTTAGTGAGGTCTGTTTCTTCTCTTTTTTTCTTCACCTGTCTTTGAAAGTCTTTTCTTATTGATAATGTCGATATTCAGATACAAACAGAAGTATAGTTTTGCTGGAAGATCAGGAAGTGACCAAAGCCTTGATCGAATATATTAGCCAGAATCGTTCTACATTCTTGTAGGTGCTTCAATTGAAGAAGAACAAACCATATCTAACCTCTTTCTCTGAAACCAAAACTCAAAGAAACTTGTACTGAAACTTTCCAAAATGGTTTTTTTGAATGGAAGGCTATTTAAGGTTGTTGACATACAATGAGAATCTTAGAGAATCCCATTAATCACAGATGTATTGATGAAACTAAAACTATCAGCTATTTGACTTGAGATTCTCACATTGCTCTAAACAGCTCTATTGGACACACTATACAGAGCAATATATAAATCTTTAGAGAAAACCACCTAAATGCACAAATAATATTTTGTCCTAATAATTCTGAAACTCTCTGCTCAAGCTTGCTCAATCTGAGGTACTAAGTTTCCATTCTTTCTATGTGTCAAACACAGAGACACAAGGATCCATCAAGTATATATATTCCCTCGGAGGTATCAAGATTGAAGACGACTAGAGTCATCTATGAACTCAAAATAATCTTAGACAATCTCAGTAATCACACAAGTATTGATGAAACTAAATATCAGCTCATTTGACTTGAGATTCTCATATTGCTTAAAACAGCTTTATTAGTCACACAGTCACACTATACAGAGCAATAACATAAGCAAAGATAACACGTTTTATTTATTTATGAGTAAGAAAGTCTTGCAAACATCAAAGGGCAGTCAATTTACAATAACCCAATCTCACAATTCGATTCCTATGAAACCAGGCCTCGTCCCTACGTCATTTGCCACTACAATAAACAGCAACGATTACGGTAAATAAGCAAACTTTATAACTTGATGATACATTACATAAGTTTTGAGGAAAGTAAGAAACCTTAAGAACAGGCTCTCCTTTGTTAGTATTTTCAGATTGTTTAGCCATTTTCTGTAGTTGAGCTTGTGCAGCTCTTCCAGCTGCAGACTTATCAAAGTCTTCTTTTCTGTGTTACAAAACCCAAAGTCAAATCCCATATTTTCAATTTCATAGATCTTCTTATACATATAAACAGTAAATTTTCAATGAATTGAAGAGTTTGAAGATTCTACAATCCTAAAAGGGTCCATTTTTCAATAGAGGCGATTAGAAATCAGAAGAGAAGATAGGTAAAAACCTTCGCTGAGCAGCTTCGGCGGCTCTGGCTCGAGCTTCGGCGGAGGCTTGTCTCTCTTCTTCCTTACGCTGCTGCTTTTGGGCTCCGTCGAAACAACTGAAACAACCCATCTCCGATCGGATTGAGTTTGATCTCTTCTTCGCTTCTGCTTTCTACTACCGTAGACGCGTCTTCTGCCAACAAATAAGCTCTTCTAAAGGAGGGTTTTTTTTTTTTTTTTTTTTTTGTCAACATTGCATCAACAAAGCCGATCCATAGCCTAAAACCCACTGCCAAGTCATTAGCTGGATCATCCTAACCACCAGACTGAGAACAACTAGGCCTTCTAAAAGAGATTTATTTATATTAATCTACATTGATTAGTACTTAACCTAATTTATTACTTAAAAGTCACCACAAATAAAATACTTTAATTTTGCAATGAAAAATGTAAAATGCCTTATAATATGAAACAATTTTTTTTTCTTAAAACCCCTAATAAAATGAAACGGAGGAAGTAACCATCTAAATAAATAGTATTTAATTGTTTACTTCATCAAAAAAAAAAAAAAAAAAACTGTATTTAATTGTTTACTTCATATTAGACACTTTGCTTAATACTGGTAATAAAAGATTCGTAGCTTTCTCTTGTTTTGTATGCGAGCTTCTGCTAATTTGGACAAAAATATTGTTAACTTCATGACAATGATATGATGATTCAAGAACTGAAAACAGAAGTCTTAGGTTACAGTTTTTACAGCTTTGTGTGTATATATAACAACATCAGATTCTTCTTCAAAGTGCACAGTCAAAGTCTTTGTTCATTCGGGGACTCAAGTTGCTCATATGGCCGAGTGCATACCAGAACTACAGCTTCTTTTATCTGGTGAAGATGGTGATGATTCCTTTTTCATGAATCTGGAAATTATGACTCTAGCCATGTTCTCACCAGCCACTGCACTTGTCTCAATTGTACTTGCTGCGTTTTCAAAAGCATTCACATAGTACAATTGATAATCATCCAATATGAACGGTGCAAAAACTTCAGGCGCATGATACTTGGGATATGCACCCCAGTCAATTCGAACGGTTTCAGTTCTCTTACTGTTTAAGAAAGAAGAAAAACAAGTTTTACAGAAACTCAAAATAAATATGGTTCAGTAATGAATCTGCCAGGGTTTGTGTTGGAACTACCTGAAGAGCTCATCAAGCAATGAATCTGATGCAGGTTGTCTTGTAAAGATCTTGTATGTCATATCCGTTTTACTGTATTTCTTCAGAATTGAGATGCATGAGAATGGAATTTGAGGATCTTCAAGGGTTCCTACCAAAACTGGAACATCCGAAACCGATTTCATCCCAAAATACCCCTTTTCAGAAAGAAAACATCACATATTAGTTGGGAGTCAAGAGTCATGATCAGGCTAAAGTTAAAAAATCCACTGTGATTAATACATACTGGATTTAAAAGTCCTCTGACAAATGTTGCGTGCGTGTGTTGTAGTTCCCTCTTGGGAATTGAGATCTTGGGTGAGAACTGAATATCCACCTCGTCTAATGGTGTGGCAATTACTGTGACATCACATTTATAGCTGTTTCCTTTTGTGGATTTGAGCTCGTAATAGTTAGCGAGATGTGAAATGGATTCGATTTTCTCGTTCAGGTGTAACGTAACATCTGAATGATTAATCAGCTTTGCAGCCATCTGCCAGTTTCCACCTTCAACAGACCATAAACCTCCACCAGAACCCGCCATAGAGACTGCACCTGCTAGTCCACTGATGAGCACACTCTGTCCATAGTTTATCCTTGTAATGACCTAGAGACAACGCAGTAAACAAAAGTAGATTGTAAAATGAGGATATTTGGCAACAATGATTAGAGACCCACAATGTAGCAGGTTTAGAGATCAAAATAATTTCAAAAGAACAGCTTTATTTACAAATTGTGAGAAAACTTACAGTAACCAGCTCGTTAACCAATAATGGTGATAGCTGAACTTCAGATAATTTCTCTTGTAGAGTGAGCTTTGTGAGATTGTACAAGCCTGACCATTTAAGCATCCCTTCAACATTATCGAAGATAGGTCTTGATTCGAGGCTTTCATAGTACTTCAAGAAATTATCAACTGTATTCTACATCCATAAAAATGTTAATAAGTCAACATACAAAAGGATCCAAAAACACACACACAGAAGCAAAATCAAGTCACTATTACAAGAGTTATCCTCAAATTCACTAGTTTTCCAGAAACATCTGTCCCTAAAATGTTCATAATGCATCGTTTTTGCCAAGACTAAAAAGTCAAAACTACAATCAAACGGTAAAATTTGAAGCAAATTAATCTAAGTATAAGATAAGAAACATACCTCAATGAAGCTACTCATTCTCAACAGTGAAAACCCGTAACGCAAGAACAAGTAGAGATCATTCACCCAAGAGACGATCCTATCCAAAAACGGAATACCTGAACCAAATGTCTTCAAGATAAACCTCTTCCCATCCCAAATTCCAAGCGCGGAAGATTCTTCAATCGCCGTCGGTATTCGAACCGTCAAATTAAACCTCTCGACAAAATCCTTAACGTGGTAATTCTTCGGATGCAGAATCGAACCACCGGCCTCGAAAGTATCACCAGCCACAGTAACAGTCCTCATGCGTCCACCGACTATATCGTGACGCTCAAACATTAGGATCCGAGCCTGATCCAAACCGGTAGAAGCAGAGTAATTACGGAGGAAGTGAGCAACGGATGATCCTCCGATCCCACTCCCGACGATACAGACGATCGGCTGAGATTCATCATCAACGACACTGGTGAAATCGCCGGAGCAACGTAGAAATACCGGCGATAAGAGAGCGAAAATAAAGGGAATTATTGTCGGAGAAATGTTCATTTTAGTCAACGCGTTGACCTTGTAATCTCTTTACCAAATGTAAATAATCATTAGACCCTAAACCTAGAGTGCATATAGAACATACTACGACTAGTAGAATTATTGTCTTTTGAATTTAGCAAGTGTATATTTTACTAATCACAGCCGTCTTTATTTTAATTAGTAATATTTATTAAACTAATACCATTAGTAAATTTGGGCCGGAAAATGGGCCTTCTCTAGAAGGAGAAATATTGTGCCGAACTAAAAAGGAGTTATAGCAGAACAGTTGGGTCTTAAACCGAACCGAAGCATATACATTTATTGTAAGTGGAATAGTTGAAAGTTGAAACATAGCAGCTGCCAATTGACTTGCCCGATGAAAAATTCGAATCCCACCAGTTCTAGTTGGAATATTTAAGTTATAGATCAGCCATATTATCCAAACTGAATAAGTAATATTGAAAAAAAAAAAAAAACATTATCTACTCTTGACAAAACAAAGAACACAAACTCCAACTTTAGGCCTCTCTACAAGAGCTTTCTTCACTCTTTCCTAACTAAACCAATCTTAAAAGCTTGAAAATCTCAGAAAATCGATTACAATTTACACTAACTTACATAACAGTAAATCAAAGTCTTGAGATTTTAGGGGTTAAACTAGTAAAAATATTAGTGGAAATTGAAGCTAGCAGTGCGACTCCATCGACCTTTCAAGTATTCTTCCACAGAGATACTACTAGCTTCAGGGCTACTATCAGAAGCTGCATCATCATCCAAATCAAGTAATGCTAGGTTTATGTGTGATTCTATATTTGTCAAGTATGTGGTTTCGTCTTCTGAGGCTTTCACTTGTTGCTTTCCCCACTCTGTTGCTTCTTCTTCTCCTTGTAATATCTGTAGGACCTGTAATGTGGTTAAAAGAAGAATAACAAACGACTAAGAATTTCTGTCCAATAACAGATAGAAAAAAGCACCCGAGAAGATAGAGGATTTAGAGCTTACGAGGCCAATTTGGGGACGATCATAAGGTGTGCGTTTGATGCATAACGTGGCAGCTAACAATAGTTTCTCGATTAGATCGTTACTGTTATCATATTCTAGACTTGGATCCAGTAACTGAGTGAACTTTCCACTTTTTAGAATTGGGTTTGCCTGGGAAAGAGATGCAACTTAGTCATTTCATAAACATGAAAGAGTAATATTACTTACAATTAGTCTGATTGCAATGGCGAATTCGTAGGACAACAATTTGAAGTAAGAAAGCATGAAGTCGTGGACAATTATGCTTACCCACAAGACAAGGCTCTCCTGGCCTTTAGATTGGTCAACGCAGATTGGTTTTCTACCCGATAGTAGTTCGAGCAATACAACACCAAAAGCATAGACATCAATCTTATCTGTTACTTTACCGTGCATGAAGTACTCTGGTGCTAGGTAACTGTCAAAGAGGGGTAAGACTGATGAAGTGATTATGTGGTTTTAAAGGAAGGTGTAAAGAAGCAAGTTAAATACCCAAATGTCCCGGCAATACCCCCGCCTGACACGTGCTGTGAAGAACGTGAAGCCAAGCTGGCAAATCCAAAATCTGAGAGCTGAACCAGTATACTATTTCAATGTCAATCACAAAAATTCATGAAGCGCTTGTAATTGTATCTGTGAATGAACTCAAAATAAGAGTGACATATAACAGTACCTGAGGCTCAAAATCATCTGCCAAAAGAACATTAGAAGATTTCACATCCCGGTGAATCACTTCTGGATCATGAGTGTTATGGAGATAGTCAATCGCCTCAGCAACACCCACTGCCACTTTATATCTCTCCAGCCAGCCAAACTTTTTTGCATCCCTTCTATTACCTGAATCAAGAAATGAGAACAATCAAAACAGATATTTCTCATGAATGACTGAATGAGAATCTCCACGGGGAATTTCAAATGTAGTTTAGTTACCATGAAGGTTCTCTTCAAGACTTCCTCGAGGTAGATAGTCGTACACCAGCATCAAATTATTATTCTCAAAACAGAAACCAAAGAGAGACACTATATTCTTGTGATTCACACTTGTAATGACTTCAACTTCCAGTATAAATTCCTTCAACACATCCAGACAAGGCTTCAATAGTTTGATAGCTAATTCCCTCCCATCTGGTAGGTCTCCTCTATAAACATAACTATTACCACCTTCTCCAATTAAGTTCTCTGAAAACAGAACGAAGTATCAATATGAAAAGGGTAAAAATCATGTCAGATCAAAAGCAAACCCATGCTGGAACACGAAAAGGGACATACCAGATGAAAAGTTTGAGGTAATTGACAAAACTTCCTCGTATGTGAACAATCTACATGTGGAAGAGTATTTCTCATGTAGACCTTCCAGCTCTTCTGGAATGTTGTTTAATCCAATGCAGGGAGAAAAAGGAGACTGCATAAGCTCGGAGCCAGATCGTGAAATGGAAACATCTTCACCATCAATACTAGAAGAACAATCTTCATCACAGCCTGAGTCACTTTGTTTTCTATCAAGAAAGATTGCAGCATCTGAATGCCGACCTCGCAGCTTCGAAACCCACTGAAGCACAGCCTTCTTAGCAGACACTTTGGTCCAGCTTTTTCGATTACTGTAAAGGCCACGAAGAAAATGCCACCTTGGTCCTGACTCAGTCTCCTTTGTTGGTACTGTCACTAAAGCCAACGAATTGTCTACACCTAAGCTTTCAGGAGATTGCAATGATGAACTGCGACTAGTTCTTGTCCAGCGTGAGCTCGTTCTTGCAGGGTTAAAATTGCTTCCAATCTTTGCCGCTTCAATAGCTATAGCTGGTGAACCACAAACTAAAGATGGAACATTTATGTGTGGACCATCTGGACCTGTAAAGACCAAACCTTTTCTTTAACAGCTAATGGAAAAGAAAACGAAGAGACATCAACAAGTTCGTAAATCAGTAAAACTTTAACCACCACCATTATCAGAAACATACCATTGGTATTAGGTACTCTGCGGAACATGATTTTACCACTCTTAACAGCAAAAACTGAGACATCCCTGGCAAGATTCCTAGCACAATACTTGGCTAAGGAAGCTGATGAACGGATTGTATGATGTTTCCTAGAGGAACCTACGATTAAACTTTTTGCTCCACAGGATTTCACTTCTTGTACAAGAACTTTCCTTGCTGACTTCCCTCTAAAAACCTTTAGCTTTAAGTCTACCTGTTAACAACATTCATCGATTTCAGTAAACATAACAATCCTCAAAAACCCCATACCGAAAAAGAGCAAATTTCACAATAAAATTCTCAGAAAATTTGCCTGTTTTAAGTTGCAGAAGCTCTCATAAACACCAAGCATAGTATCAAAACTCCTAACCAGAGAAATAAGCGACGTTGAGCCCTCTACACAAACAAACAAATCAGAGTTAAAATCAAATTCAGAAACCAAAAAAAAAAACTTAGATTGAAACGAAAACTAGGGTTAAACAAACCAAGAGAGTAATCGAGAACATGAAGAGCAACGATTCGATCTCCAGGACGCGCTACATTCACCAAAGACCATGTAAGAACCTCTCGACTCCATTCATCTGGCTTAACACCAACGATTAACAACGCCGAACCATCCACCACTGTTTCTTCTACTTTGGCGAGTACGCCTCCTCCTTCTCCGGTCGGTTTCATCTGAAACAAAGACGAATCCTCCCGTTGTTTCGCCCTTTTCTCGTCCCCTCCAAGGTCAAAACTTTGCGATTCACACACAAACAAACACACACTAAATCAATAATCTGAGTAGCAAATCTCTCTCTTTCTCTAGGGTATGGGTGTGTGTGTGTGAGGTCTGTTTGTTGTCGTATAGCTCTTGGGGTAAGAGGAAAGAGAGAATCACGTTAACTGTCTCCGGGAGAAAAGTGGGGAAGAGAGAGATGTTTTGTGTCCTCTGGTTTGAATGAATCTGAGCCGTTGATTACGTAATGATCCGATCATTACTAATTTTTTATTATTTTGTAATAATTAATAAAAAAAATAAAAAAAAAGCACGAGGAGAGAATAATAATGGACATCGTTATCATTCATTCTCTTTTATGGGACAAAAGAATCTCTTTTCCTTTATTTCTTCCCCACTTCTTTTATTTCTTCTTTTAGATGTTATTTTGTTGGTATTTTGATCTATAAAATCTTATCTATAATTAAAATATTTATCAAACAAAATTGTACAATTACCTAAAATACAATTCCGATAATTAAAATAGATATTTAGTGGGAAAAATGCTTTGGTGTAGTGGGATACATTTTTTTATCGAAATTTTACTACAAATTATGTTTCACACACATGATATTATTAAAAGATTAAGGGTTTTGTTATAGATTTGATATTGTCGATGCAGTGGTTCACACAAAAAAAACATTTAGTACTTAATCTAAGATATTTTTAGGAAAAATAAATTTAGTTAAGTAGTTAATGTTCACTTGTGCAGTTTTTTTCCACAAAAATTCACTTATATTTTATGTAATTATGTAACACCGTATAAAAAGATCTAGAATTCGAATTAGTGATAAAATTTTATCGATCTAATCGATCCTTAACAAAAAAGAATTTAAAGATATTTTCCTTATATGTATTTGTTTCAAATAAAAACATGTGTAATACTTCAAATTTATTACATTATTCAATAAAATATTTTTGTAAACAATTAAATTGAGAAGACGACCAAAAAACTAATTAAATCGAGAAGACCTAATATATATACCAGAATGTACTCTTTAAAACTCTTTTTATTATATTTATAATATTTTGAGCAAATTTTGTTTACTAGTTTTTAACTAAATCTGCAGATTTGGAGAAGTGCTATCGGTCAAATGGTTAAGTGTTATTTTTATTATAGTTTCAACATAAATTTAATTTTAAATAGTTGCATTTGCCTAATGATAGAAGTCTAAGAATGTGAAAGATTGAATATGAATTAGATGTTGTTGATCTGATGACAAAAAAATCCGTGGAATTTAAATACATTTCACAAAACATTTTTTTCCTCATGATAACAGTTAGAATCATTATGGGTTGATTTTTTTCCATATTATTTAATGATACTAATATATTGCCACTATCAAACATTTCTCCATCACAAATCATGCATGTTTCGTTTTAGGTAAAGTGTATCTAACTCCTTCGTATTTTTATTTGATTTTTTTTATGTATTAAAAAAGACTAAAAGTAGAGGACAAAATAGATCCGTCGGTGAAGACACCTAATGTCTCTTGCTATATGTGGTTTTATCTCTATTTGTTTTACTTTATTTTCTACGATTTTATGTTCGTTAATGAGTATTTTTGGTACCATTGTTTCACGAACTACATAAATCTACCAACAAATTGTACGTAAATTCATGAAAGAAATGTATTTATTGTGAAAGTACAACTATTCTCTAATGCTTTTAAGACAACATTGGGATTTGGAAACCGACAAAAAGAAAACCAGAAACTAAAATCATTTTAGATTTCTTTGTCTTTATAAAAGCAATAACCAAATTTACATTAGATGTTTCCGGTACATATTAAAGTTTATGATCGAGTTAGATAATAATATATATATATATATACATTATAAACATTATTCGACCACTAACATTGTAACGAATCTCAATTCTAACCATTATATTATTAAGATAAAGTTTTGGGTATTATAAATTATATAAAATAGTTGGCCATGTACATCTATGAATATGAAGATTATATATTTCTATAAGTATAGAAAATGAGTCATGCATGAATAATGAATTTAAAATCAGAAAGAGAGTCGTGTTTAAACTGGTCTTCAAGATTACATATTCTAAACTTTATTTTGAAATTTGTTGGCAAAAAAGGAAAATAAAAAATCACCTTTAAAACTTTTGTATGGAGGACGAATAAGTCTAATATATATGACTCGAAAGCTTTTATTAGTTTGATTTAAAAACCATATCTTTTAAAGAGTGAAGACCAAGAAGAATATAATGAACAAAAAAAATGGATCCGCATTAACTCAATAACACATAAACTATATTAAAGCAAAGATTAGATATAAAAATTGGTGGGCACGATTCAGAATAGCACGTGAAATCATGAATTCCAGACCTAAAGTGACTGTCTTATTATTAATTTGTGTGGTCAATACAATTATCAACCCTAATTTAAACATAGATCTATAATAAAAAATCGAATTCCTATTATTAGTTAAATCATCTATTATAAAAACTCATCTTTTCTTATTCACTATGCTTAAAATCAAGTCACTAACAACTTATATATCAATAACTTTCTTATTTAATATAATCCCATTCGAGAAATATTTTTATCAATTAGTTATATACAATTTTAATTTTTTCTGTCGAAGCTCAATTACGATGTAGTCTTGGACATTCAAGTATCCATATCAGATATTAGTCAGTTCCAATTAGAGCTGTGCCTACCCTTTGGCAAATGAGGCAATTGTCTTAGGCCTCAAATTTTTTTTTGAAAAATTAAGGCCACAGTTTTACCAATATGAAAAAGTTAAAGCCACATTTTTGCCCAAAACAGTGATATGTTATTATAGAACTCGAAAACAAACAAGAAGAAATAGAGAAAAAAGATTAAACATAAAACTGTGATGTGATCCAAAATTTTTATATAGAGTTATGTTTCTATAAAAAAAAAATTTCTAAAATTTAGCCTAGATAAAGTATTTTTTGACCCCAAAACAACATATAAATTTTTAAGTTGGTTATGTTCGGTCCAGATAGGTTTGATATGTGGATATTCACTAGTTAGCATTGTGTGGTGATACTATATATAGTTTGGGGTTTAAAGTTTGTGTTATTAATCGAGATATGGAATAAAGAGTTTTTAGAGTTGAAAAAGACATTATAATTTGAAGTTTTATATAGTTGTAATTTGTTATATAGTTGGAATAAAGATAAAGATGTTTTATATAGTTGTATCTATATTTATGTAGAATTTACAAAAGTTATTGGCCATGGTTATACATAGAAGAATAATCTCGTAGTATTGAGTCATGAAGCAGTAGTAGTGTTTGTCGATTCTGTATTATCCAAGTGATCTTCTTTTACCGATCTTTCAGACTCAATAAGCATGAGAACAACTTGTCTCATCGATGGTCTCGCGACTGGAGACACACTCGTGCAAAGCAGTGCAATCTTCAATACTGTGAGCATATGAGACACGATCTTCTCGTCTTCTAGTGTTAACCGAGGATCTAGAACTCCAGAGGACAATGCATCTCTTCTTATGTAACTCCTAACCCAACTCACTACATCTCCTCCTTGATCTATTGGCTGAACTGGTGCTTTTCCAGTTAGCAGCTCCAATAGAACCACTCCATAGCTATAGATGTCTGACTTCTCTGTAACTTTCATTGTGTATGCATATTCTGCAAATAGAAAGAGTTGTTAAGAGAGTTTCAGTTCAGTTCTTAAGACTGGACAAACCAGAGAAAAGAGTTTTACCTGGTGCAATGTAGCCATAGGAGCCAGCAATGGCAGACATGGATTTGGAATGTGGCATGTCAATCACTTTTGCTAGTCCGAAATCTCCTACATGAGCTTCAAACTTGTCGTCAAGTAGAATATTATTTGATTTGATGTCTCGGTGGAAGATTCTTGGTTTGCAATCATGGTGTAGATAAGCTAAACCCTGAGCTGCACCTAGAGCGATTCCAAATCTCTTAGACCAATCCAAGTTGCTTGAAGGTGCGTGGAGGATTTCTCCAAGGCTTCCCTTTGGCATGTAGTCGTAGAGAAGCAGATTTGATCCTTGGTAGTTGCAAAATCCATGTAGCTTGACGATGTTACGGTGCCTGATATTCCCAAGAGTTAGAATCTCTGCTCTAAAGCTATTATCCACATTGTTGTTGTTGCCGCCTTCATTGTTTGATGCCAGTTTCTTGACAGCTAGAGTGTAACCAGCCGGAAGAACCGCCTTGTAAACAGTTCCACAACCTCCTCTCCCAATGACAAAGCTCTCATCGAAATTATCAGTAGCTGCAACTAAATCTTGGAACGTGAATCCTTCCTTGGGAGGGAAGTATATGTCCAAAGACATTTCCGACGGTTGGACATCTTGAGCAGAAGAAGTGACTGTCCTCACAGGGCGTCGCATCAGGTATACAATGAGAGCAATCAGCATGAGAGAGACTCCACCAATCACAGCTGCAATATTAGCTATGATTTTACTGGAATGCATTCCTCTCGACTTTCCAGTTGACTGAGAAGGCGTGGACGGCTGTGTTTGGATACATTGGTTGAGCGGGGGGCCGCAAAGCCCTTTATTACCTATAAAGCTAGACATAGACATGTTACGGAGAAGTGGAATAGGACCAGCCAAGCTGTTATATGAGAAATTGCAACCAAGCAAACTGGAGAGATTAGCAAAAGAGCTTGGTATTTCCCCAGATAAATTGTTGTTATTGAGGAGGAGGAACTCAAGCATAACAAGATTACTGAGCTCAGATGGTATTTCTCCGGTAAGCTTGTTGTAACTAAGGTTCAATGCTATCTGTAAACCGGTCAGACTGCCTAATTCCCTTGGAATGCTACCGTGAAACAAGTTTCCGCCCATTTGTAGCTCGGTCAAACGAGATAAATTCCCTAGAGCCAGGGGTATTGTACCCGATAGTTTATTGTTTGAGAGCTTCAGAAGCTCAAGCTGGTAGAGGGAACCTACCTCACTTGGTAAGGTCCCAGAGAAATTGTTGCAGCACATGTCTAGACGTTGAAGCATCTTGCAGTTGAAGATTTCAGAAGGGACCTCTCCAGTAAGCTTATTGGATGAGACATTCAAGGTCCCAAGCTCTGAAAGATTGCCTATATCTCCAGGAAGCTCGCCTGAGAAGCTATTGTCTGCTAGCTCCAACCTTTGTAAGACACTGCAGTTGCCGATCGCCTGAGGGATTGAACCACGAAATCTGTTTTGTCCCAACTCAATGGCTGTGAGATTAACCAAGTTACATAGGTTGGATGGGAACCGACCAACGAGGTTGTTTTTGGCTAGACGAAGTTGGACCAGAGTTTTGCAAGTGCTAATGCCAGTAGGAATGTTGCCGGAGAGGTTGTTTCCACCCAAGTTCAAGATGATCATATTGGAGTGAAGGCAAAGGTAACCTGGAATTCTTCCGCTGAGATGGTTATTGGACAGATCAAGCACCCATAGATCGCTGTACCAGCCAAGTCTTGAAGGGATGGTCCCACTAAGGGAGTTTTGAAACAGCTGCAGCATGAAGAGTCCTCTTAGATACTGAAACCCCAAGGGAATAGGACCCGTTAAAGCATTAATGGAGAGATCAAGCTTTGTAAGATTCTTCAAAGTAGTAAGCTCTACAGGGATGGTACCTGTAAGTTTGTTCTCAAAAAGATGAAGAAGCTCAAGCCCCTCTATTTTACCTAACTCAACAGGTATCTCTCCAGTCAAAGCGTTCTCCGAGAAATCTATCTCAATTGCACTTGAGAGATTTCCAATCTCTCTTGGGATCGTTCCTTCCAACAAGTTTCTGTATAGGTATAGATACTCTAGCGACAAAAGGTTCCCGAGCTCTTTCGGGATTGGCCCCACAAGTTGGTTCTTGTAAAGAGCAAGGGTTTGTAAACTCGTGCAGTTGCTAATTTCCCTGGGGATAAACCCTGAGAACTCATTCTCCCAAAGAATCACTTGTGACAGTTTTTTGAGCATGCCAAGCTCTTTTGGTATATCACCACTCAACCGGTTCTGTGCAAGACCAAGCATGACCAAGTTCTCACATCCACCAATCTCAGAAGGCAAACTTCCAGAGATCATGTTTTGACCGGCTCGGAAGCTTGTCAGATTCTTGAGGTTGCCTAGGGAACGCGGCAATGATCCATTGATGTTGTTGCTGTAAGTCACCAGTTGAGAGAGAGATAAGAGGTTCCCAATCTCAACAGGGAAAGACCCTGAGATTCTGTTGTTGAATATGATCAGATCCTCCAAAGACACAAGATTTCCTATTTCTACAGGTATCTCACCTTCAAAGTGGTTATTGTTTAGTGTAAGAATCTCCAAGCTTGAACAGTTTCCAATTTCTTTAGGAATATTCCCTGACAACTCATTATATGACAGATCAAGATACTTCATATGAACCAATCCACCTATGCTAGGTGATAGCTTACCCGAGAGAGCCATTGACGACAGATTCAGTGACAAAACCTGTGGATCACTCGTATAATTACTGCACTCCACGCCGGTCCATCTACAAGGTACAGAATCCTTTGGATTCCAGTTGCTCAGATACTGCATATCATCCACAAGCTTGCTTTTGATGTCAAGAAGATATTGACCTTCTAGGTTCAACCCTCTTATCTCAGAGATCAAAAGGGCAAGAAGAAGAACAATAAGAAGAGTGGAAAAAACAGTAAGCTTCATCATTTCCCTTACCATTCATTCATCACAATACGCCTTAAATCCCTCTTAGAAGACATCAAACAAGATGTTATCATGTCTGTAAAAGACCTCTCTTTGTATAACTCGTAAAGATTAAACACCATAAGACCATCCAGAAAAACTCAACTAATCTGAAAGATGAACACAGATCCTAGACCATGGATCTGAATCCAAAACACATACCTCGGAGATTCTTGGCAATAAACAACCTTTGAAACTGGTTTCTGGAGATGAAAAGAAACAATGGAAAAGAGGTGCAGACCTTTTTTCTTCTTGTCAGGAAAAATAATATTTAAAGGAAACGGTCAAGCTATGATTAGTTATTTGATCATTGAAGTTTGAAATAAGCAATTTTCCCACAATAAAGAAAAGCTCTACTCGTACTGGCATGTCTTATAATATTAGTTTCAGAAGCCAATCAGCTTTGCTTTTGTAAATTTCGAGTAAAAAAGAAACTAAATATTCGTTTTGTCTTTGAAGCAACTTCAGAAAAAAAGGCATGAGAATGAGTCAACGTTAAAACTAGAATGCTTAAAGTTATTGACCTTTTTTCTGTATATTTGAAGATATAAATAAACTAAAGTGCTCAAAACAAAGAAGATAGATAGAGATTTGGCTTTCCCTCCTTCTCTCATGACCATGTTCATTCATTATTACGTAGTCAATTAATTACAAAGGAAGAAAATGCCAAAGAAAAAAAGAACTTCAAACCATTTGAGACCAAACTCGACTCCTGTAGAGTTTCTACTTTACTATATTATATAATATAAAAATAAAATATTTTAACCTAATAATTATTTTTAATTTAATTGAATAGTTTTTTAAAAAATTATATTTTTGAAATATTTTATTCCTCAAATTTTATAAGCAAAATATTTGTTCTTTTAATATGGTAACTAGATGAACCCCTCCCATACTTTGCACGGGCAAAATTATATATATATATATATATATATATTATTAGAAAATAGAATATTAGGTTCTATTTTTTTTATATCTAAATTAGTAGTAAGCATATATATAGTCAACACTATTGTGGTCTAGTAGTGTTGGAGAGAGAATAAGGGACAACGGTAATACGCTATCCGAGTTCGATTCCTCACATAACCAAAATCACATTTTGCATGGTATTTCAGAGATATTTATCTGGCTTTTTCTGGTCCCCGGTGAAATCGAGTTTGGGACAGTGGTCATACGCTACCCAGTCCGAACCATCCGAGATATCAAAAAAAAAAAAAAAAAAAAGCATATACATATATTCGTGGTAGTAATAAGCGTATACGTGTTTGTTTTGTTTTTCTCGTCATATATATGTATTTATTTAATTATAATTAGTAGTTGTTTAGTATGAATTATTTTATAATTTAAGAATATAAAGAAAACTAATTGTTTTGGATATGTCAAGCCAATGCAATCTATGAATCATCATTAGAAAGCTTACAATACATATTCGTATATATAATTTATAATCTCTTGTATAAATAAAATTGAAATATTTTTAAGAAATAAAAATATTAAAACTGACAGAAAAACAGAAATATGAAAATTAAGTCTAAATCAGATTTGAGTTATCTTAACTTACGATATCTCAATAAATTATTGAAAATTTGAAAAATCAATATATAAATAATTATAAATTAATTAGAATTTTGAAATGTTAAATATATGTATACCTCTAAATACTTTTATTTTGCATAACTGCAAAACAATTATGGTTTGGAGTCAAATCCATTTTTGTCTTTCTCTTCAACCATCTCAGCATATTTTCTCCCACAAAACTCAAGTAATCCTAAAATCTCTGGTATGAAATAAAATATAAAATTTGTACTATTAAATATTTTATAAATAATAAAACGTTTTTCTAAAAAATAATATAACAAAAACTTAATTAGCATTCATAAGTCTAATGTTAATTTGTTTAGTTAGTTTTCCATTCACTTCAGAAACTTCAATATTGCTAATACAAACTAACTATTCAATGATATCTATAAAACAATAAATAAATCACGAAATAATTAACAATTATAATCAAGAAAAATTAAAAGATAAATTCAAATATAAAATATTTTTAAAAGAAAAGACTATTTACCTATAAGATATTTTATAGGTAATACTAACGATATTATAAAATTTCTATGTAAATCTATATTTCATAGCTTGTTCACCTAGTACAAACGTGATCAATTATATGAATTTTTTATAACCTACGATTATACATTGTATATCATAGTCTAAACGTCCACAATCTAAACATTTTTTCTGATATCAAGTGTTTTGTTAATTTGATCAATATTCTAATTTTCTGTATATTTAATTGTTTGTTGATTCGACATGTGTTATATATGTAACTTAAACCTTTCATTTTTTTATATTTAAAGTCAAAACAAACTAATAATAATATGTAGATAATAATAATCAGCTATACAATCGTATCAAAAGATAATTACTTTTTATTATTATAAGCGATACAAATATTATGTGATTATTAGTTTTTAGTAACAAATTTGTTACTATATTTTTTAGGCCAAAACAGACTAATATAACACGGTGTTTAAGTTAATGCTACACTTTTATTATATAAAAGATGTTTTCCTAATAATAAATTTGATACAATACTTCTTATACCCAAACAAACTAATATAACACAATGTTTAAAGTAATGCTACGCTATTATTATATAAGAGATGATTTCTAATAACAAATTTGTTACAATATTTTCTTGATCAAAATAGACTAATATAACATATTGTTACGTTTTTATTATATAAAAGATTATTACAAAAGGTATCTCCAAAATTATTCTTTTACTTTATTAAATTTTCTTTAAAAATAAAGGTTTAAAAAGGACAATGGAAAAATCTTAAATCTGTATGGCAATCTAACGAACATTTTAATCAATTATCACTACAATTTTTCTACCATAGAATAATGTTTTCATAATATAATATTTAAAACTATACCTTGTAAACTTTTTAGTTATCTTTTTTTCATGGTATGCTAATAAGTCAAATAAGACCAAGAGGATCAATACTAACTCACTACCACATAATTAAGAAATTTAAATTTTATTTTAGAGATTAGAGATATACACTAATATGGTGCCACGATTCAGAATAGCACGTGAATCATTTTATTTGATTAAATCCAGCTAACCCTAATCTAATCACATCAAGTAACTAAGCAATTAAACAAAGAAAGGATCCAATCTTGAAGACAACTATATCAATTTTTCAATAACCTATCAGAATTTCACAGTTGAAAGACTTCATTTAATACATGACTGGTTGAATAAAAGATTGTTTGAAAACGATTAGTTAGAGACAGTGGTTGGCAAATCTTCATAAATAAGTCTACTTAGAAACAACACCAAAACAAGTGTTATTAAGTTCAAACGCCTATTTTAACCACTAATTTCAAAGGCTATTTGGAGGGTAGCAAAATAAGCAACTGCTAGTACAAACATCTGTATTATAACTAGAAAAGGTTTGTTTCATTGGGGAAGTGACATCAATTTCATTTTTCAAATTTTCCCATTAAAGTCTGATTTTAGAATAGTTTAAAGTTTATAGATTTAGGTTATGTATTAAATCTTGTAGATCCTATTTCTAGACAAAAGAATAGAAAAGATTTGGTTCCACTAAAGATAACGGTAAACATATTCTTAACGCCGAGTCCCATTGATAAACAATTGGAATGACAATAATTAATTAATTATTAAGCTAAATTTAGTAAGTAGGCTTTAGTAAACGTTACCGTTAGAGTTACGGTTAGGGCAAGCATTAGCAAAATGTGAAGGATCACCACATGAGAAGCACCTTATACCACTCACTGGTTCTCCAGTTGCAGAGACAAAGCTTGTTCCACCGCGACCACCTCTTTGGCCGCCTCTACCTCCACGGCTTCGACCAGAGCTACTGCCCCGCCTACCACCACGATTAGACTCTGTTGTTGCATACCCACTACTGTTGTTGATGCTATCTTCCCATCTGTTACAAGCAGCACAAATAAAAAGCCGTTGTGTTGAGCTCGATGCAAATGAATTTGACTGATTCTTAAGAGGAAACAAAATGGGTTTGTGCTCCAAGAAATTGTGGTAAAACTCGACTCTTACGCAAAGAAACTACAGTCTTGTAATGGACATGAGAAGAATTTCCTTCCCCTGTTAGCTTCTGTGTTGGCTGTACGAAGAACACATGGTGTTCCACAACTGGTACATGATACTGTACCTTCATCTGCATTATCACAAATGATGATTAAATGTAGATGATTGGCTTCAAATTTGAGAGAATATAATGCTAAAAAAGCTTTGAGAAATGAGATGATCTTTGTTTGCTAACAAAATATCAAAAGAATCATTTACCGTTTCCTGAATTTGTTCCAGTAGGTCGAGAATTTGTTCCAGCAGGACGAGAATTTCGAGATGCGGAAAAACGTGAGGGACAATTAGCAGAAGCATGTCCTCGTTGCTGACAATGTATGCAGACATTATTCTGTCTTGTGTTGCTTCCTTGGAGATTGTTTGACGATACACTACCTGGAGCTCTCCTTGCTACAAGAACAAATTATCCATTCTTATTAGCCTAGATATTCTCTACTCATAAGACGCCAGACCAAAGTTCTTGTATTCTCATTTAAGACAGAGGGTGAAAGAAAACTGTACGATATCTAATACATTAGATATAAACAGTGACTACAAAGCTCTAACCTTGAGAACGAGATCCAGTTCCACATATTTCTATCAACTGCTTAAGAATGTCATCACAGCCTCCGATGCAACCTGATAGCAAAATTTACTATATGACCATTAGAAAGAGATTAAGATAAAACTTACACGGTGAGCCAGTATATATAAGACAACACGTTGGTTTCACATGTTTGAAAATCTGCATACCTAAGTGATTAACATCAAACCCTGGTGGGATTCCAATCTGACGGAACTTGAAACGTATGTTGTAGACATTGCCTACATAACAAGTTGCACTGTTTAATTATAAAAAATGTTTCACATGTAAATGCTCTATTATCCAAGTGTGATATGGTTTTTGGATATAAATTCACTGTAGGTACTGGAGAATCTGTGGCCGTACCTGGACCACATGATTGACAAACATCAGTGGTGACAGATGCTTCCAGTGTTGGTCCAGGAAGCCAAATTGCATTTCGACACTGAAGAGAAGCAAATATATTATGTTATTAAGTGCAAGCAACGATGGCAGAGAAATACTTAAATGTCGAATAATTAGATAATATTTATTCAGAAATAAGGATGAAAAGTATAAAGTTTGTAACGATTCATGACGTGTGCAAAGAGCTGTGAAACTCTGACCTGAGGATAACTCATGCACCCAACCATGAAATTGCCTTCCTGTAAAGACAGGGCATAGACAGTTTAACCTGTGGTTCTCACTGACAAGAGGGCGAGGAGAAATTCGTAATCCACATAGTATTTTTTTTTAAACAAATATAAATACCCGGTTCTTCCTGAGCGCCATATCGGATTCATGGCAGCTATTGCATCGTCGGACAACTTCACCAGCTGTCTGATTTTCACCTTCATCAGCGTTATTAGACCTGCATATGCAGTATCATATATTTATTATAACAAAACAGATTTATGCTACACAGTACTTGAAGACAGTAATGAGACCACCTTTCAAAGAAAATTGTCATTGCTTCTAGGAGCTTTGCTTTTTTGACTCTTGCCTGCAAAAATTAAGTTTGTGAATGACAAATATAAAGACGTCACTTTCAGTTTCAGCTTACTGTGTTAGCAACAGCTTCAGCAAAAACAGAATTGGCCAAAGAGAGAAGACAAAAAAGAAGAAGCAAAAATAAAGCTGACTCACATCTAAGAAACAAGCTTTCATTTGCTGTAAACATGCTTCAAGAACTTCAGCTTTAGTCTTTCTGCCTACACTAACTTCATTCATATCATGTTCCATGATGGCTCTGAGATTTGGTTTCCAAAGTTCATACCTGAGAAAAAACATCAAACGATGGGGAACAAGAAGACTGCATGCATCAATTTCTTAAGGGGATCTTCAACAGGGTCTTGATCAAAATTAAGTCTATACAAATAGAGAGGCCATTAATATAAAGAGTATTACTTCTTAATCAATTTTTCTTATTAGAAGGGAAATATGATTTACAGCCACATATATAATGATTTATGAAGGATTATTTTGCCCTTAAGGAAAATTGGTTATTACATCACTTGAAAGATATACATACCCCATGTCATCATATCCCATGACAAGCGCCTCACCCTGAAATGAAATGAAACTAACTTCAGAAACGTTTAACAGACGTACAAAAGGCTAATAATATTTAAACTATACACACACATATATATATGTCATATATTAACTTTAGATAAAGAAGAAAAAACAATGAGGAAAACTTTAATAAGTTTGACTATCATATCAGCTACCAGGTTGGTTGGAGAAAACCGCGTATTAGCATCCTTAGTAGCATAACCCCGATCAAGGAGTTTCTTTATGTGGTCATGCATTGTCGCATCGGTGCCAATGCCTGCCTAACATTCACAAGAAGGTAGGATACTAATTAGTTACAAACATGATCGACTGATAGTTTTAGAGACTGGTGAACAAAGAATATGCAACACACCACCATTAAAAGGAAGGCAATCAAGACAATTCAATCACCTTGTCCATACAACTCAGTAAGTCAGCTTCACACAATAACGGAGGTGGCCTTGTTACAGCTGAATCAAGAGTCAAAGTTGTTGGAATAAACTGCACAATTAACAATATATTCAGAAATGTCATTGATTGTCTAGGTCTCTGACCTAATCATAGCAAAAATCAGAAAAAATCACGAAGTGAATGTTAAAAAGAGATTCCGGTAGTTATGACAGCCTCCTGTTTTGGAAAATATTTGGAAGCCATTTGAATAAGATCCATCATTTCTAAGAAATAGTCCAGTACTTTTAATACAGAAGACAGTCAGGAGGGACTAGGAAACCAGGTCCCTAGGCGCAGTTTTAATTCCAATAAACAAGTGTCATTGTCTATTTAGATTGTGGTTGCTTTCCTACATTAGTAGCAATAACTATTATTGAGCCACTTTAATAATAATAATGACACCAGTTTCACTTTTAACTAGACAAATTTACAGATTACAGTTATGGTGTTCAATTGCACTATAACTTTCAAGCCAGGATAAAGTATTTTATTTATAAGAGACTTAGCTGAGATATAGAAATAACGAACCTGCTGTCCTCTTTCATACACGGGAATCACTGAACCCCCCCATGATTCAAAGCGGTAGACCTCAAGGTAATTTTTCTAGTTACACAAAGAAAATTAAGGTCAATATCCAATTAACTAGTGAATGAACAAATAGAAAATAAATATGATCACAAATTTACAACATACGACAGCAAATAAAAGCAGCCTTACATTTCATACCACAGAAATGAAGACTAAATTGAAGTGAGAGAAGAGTCTTACAGCTAATATTGCTCTCCCAGATGCAGAAAAGCGTTCACCAGCAATATCAATTTCGACTGTTGTTTCAGCAGCAACCGCTGGCTGGGAAACACATGCTAGATAATGGCGGACAACTAGCTCATATACATTCTGAAATAGAGGGAATACAAGTTGGTTCCAACGGAAAAAAATAGGATCAAACCTATGCTTGGGTATGTCAACTGAACTGACAGACATACTTACAAGGTGATCTCTGCTCCAGTTAGACTCTCCACTAGAAAATTTTGTTGGGTGAATGGGTGGGTGAGCCTTGTCATCATGACCGCCATTCCCAGGGTTTCTCCAGAGGCCCCCCTCAGGTTCCAATAGTCTTTGTGCATATGAACCCCATGCAGGATGTCTTGTTTGTTCCTCCACCATAGCCTAGACACAATAACAGATCCTCAAAGACTATCAAAGGAAATCAGAAACTCCAAATTGACCTTACTGGCTCATGAGAAAAAAGTTACTCACACGTAAATCTGTCCTGCTCGAAAAAGAATCGGTCTCTGTACGAGGATAGCTGATAAAACCAGCCTGATATAATTCTTCTGCCACCTATCCAGACATTTTTGATGTTATCAAACAGAGAGATGTATTGTAATTCAAAGGCCTATCAGCCTACAAGACAGTATAAAACTTTACCAAGATACAATAGAATTAAGATTATTTTGAAAACCATGCAGAGCTAATAGGCCAAGGAATCACATTATAATTATCTGAACCAATTTAATACCCGTTCAGACCTTCATGGTGTGCTCTGAACTGAGGCGGAAGTATCTTGAAGCACGCTTTTCAAGTTCAATGGTGTTTAAAGGATATGGAGGATATTTAAATCTTTCCCTTGGATGTGGGACATTCATTACCTAGATGGAGATTATAAGGAATACACAATCTTAACTAGAAGATGCAGTATCAGAACATAAAATTCCTTGTGATAAGATGTTTCTTTTTTTACTCACGGTGGCAGTAGGTTCCTCAACGCACATCTCATATAATGTGACAGCTGATGCATAATCAAAGAGATGACCACGCCTGCAATAGAAATTACATCATGTCACCTCAAGAAGAATACATTGAGAACAACAATAAGCATGTCAGTTGATAATTGTACATCCAATTAAAGGTGGCAAGGCCTTCTTCTGACTGGTGAGAACAGTTGATTGTCCAAAACTCTTCTGGTTCATGTGCCTGGATCTCCCAGTAACGCTCTACAATAAAGCCAAGTGTTGGGAACTGCAGTGGAAGCCGAAAAATATCAAACCTAACTGTATAAACTGGCTATATATAATGGGAATGATAATTCTGAAAGTTATTGACACTGGTTTCACATTACCTGACAAGGACCATAACTTATAACACGACTCCTCTCCTCACCGGTGGAGTCAATAGCAAACCTATCTCTCAGCAGCATAGTCTGAAATCTAGTGAAAGAAGCACCAATGCGTAGGTCTATTTCCTACAGTATTCAAAAGAAAGTTAAGTAATACAAATTTATAAAAGATGCTAACACATAAACACAACACGGATTGATTGATTTGGCCGTAAACTTTGTTAGCTTTGTTCAGTTGGAAATGAATGAGAAGTTGTTTGGGAAAAAAAAAAACACAACACGGATCTCAGGAGAAACTCACTTGTCTAGCATCTACAGCCTGAGCAAACAATTGATTAGGATCTCTAAGGTTCTGAACTGCTTCATGAATTTCCCTAGCAATTCCAATGTCATCACATCATGAGATTAGGTTCCATGGTTTGAAGTAGAGTGTTCAGTAGAAATATAAACTAAAAATAGCCTGTAAAGCATTCTCTACCTGTCAATTAACGCAGAGAAATGAGCCCTCCGTATATAAAGATTATGTTTAACAGCTCTGCAAACATCTACAACTTCAAATGCAATGTTTTCACCTTCCCTATCACAATCAAGCCACAGCACAAGCCAGTCGCTTTTCCTTGCTTCCTCCTCCAATGTCTTCTTAATATCTTTTTTGTCCTAACTCGCTCAAAACCAGAATTTAACAAAAGTTGGAAATCAGAAAACCCAGTTTCACTATAAGGCGAATGAAAGATCGTGGTCATATCTTCTATAATAAATCAGACCCAAGCATCAATTACAAGTTAGAAAATCATTGATTAAACCAATTACCCAAAATTACGCAGAATCATACAGTTAGGCTTTCCGATACACGGGGCATTAAATTACCTCGGGAACGTGTTTCATGACTGGAGCTTGGTAGAGATCTGCCGGGTCACAGGAATGCCATTTGCGGTAGCGATCCGAAAACTCAAGCTCCATCAGGTGGCCGATGACGGAGGTCATTAGCATACGACACGGCTGGCCATTAATAGCGTAATCGAACTCAAAGATTTTGTTGTAGCGAGACCTACCTTCTCGAGTTCGGAAACTTCCACGGGACAAGATTCCCGCCACTGACTTCGCCACAGACGGTTTTTCCGCCACGTTCAACACCGTCACGGGGCCACCTCCTCGCCGCGACATCGCCAGAAAAGAAACCCTAACGGTTCGTAATTTCGACTTTCTTCAGTAGACCGAATTTTTCCCGCCCATGTGGAGGCTTCTACTACTGATATATTTTTGAGAAATATCACAAAATGGAGAAGTTAGCTTTTTTTGTTTTTTTTTTTGTCAACCAACATCTCAAGTCATCAGAAACGATGATAACAAATCGTTTACGATACTAAACCATTAACTGACCTGATGGTTTTATGGTTCAGAGATTGTGACTTCAACCTGAGAAACTCCTCCTGATAAAGAAGGAAAGCTGGCGACTCCTCTAGATAAGTCAGCAACTTCAAAACGTCCGTGCAATCGGTTGCCAATGGAGAAGTTAGCTTTCTGGCAACTTTTCGTGACTTTTTTTGTCCTTATATTATCCGATTTTTTTTAATTACTATTTTAGTTTATATTTTTTCTTTTGGTCAACTCTTTGCCAACTAGCTGGCACATAGTTTACAAAAATCAAATTCCTATAAAATATGTTAGTATTATGTAATGATTTTTGTTGGATTAAATTCATAAAAACTACTAAATTTTTAATAATTGAAATTTAATAATTGGATCAACATAGCTAACTCCCAAAACCTCTAAACTATATCACATAAAACAAAAACGATATTTGAAATCGGACTTGAGTGTAGAAAGCATCAGACTTAGCACTTAATCACTTGGCCAAAAATTTTTCCAAATATTATGTTTTGTTACATGAAAAATTAACGTTAGAAAACGATCAATAACTTTGATCTTCTTGGCAATAAGTATGATTTGGTAATTGAATTATCAATCCAACAAAACCAAATTAATTACCGAA
The DNA here is from genome assembly GCA_963920545.1 of Lepidium didymum. NCBI lineage: Eukaryota > Viridiplantae > Streptophyta > Magnoliopsida > Brassicales > Brassicaceae > Lepidium > Lepidium didymum. Next base: position 1,712,748 of record OY986985.1, on the reverse strand, counting down.
CAAAAAAAGCACAAGTCATTGCAATATCTTGACTTGTGTCTTCCTCTAAAGACTCAATCCTTTGTGCATCTTGTTACTTATATCCTCCAAGTCAATAACTTGAGGCATATCCATCCTTTTTGCTGCCTTTAAGTCTTTAAGCTCTCGAGTCAGTTCAATAATCTGCTTCTGTATCTTAGCACCTCCATCAGGTAGTCTTGAGACCGTACTCTATGAGATGAAAATTGAAACTTAAAAATGAGATTTAAGACATAAAACCTGAAGCTTTCTGGATATTTACATGAATTAGTATCAATTACCTTGTTCTCGAATAGCGTTGATAAACGTCTGATTCTTGCTTTAATTTCGCTTTCTGTCAGTTCCTTTGCGTCGATTGGGGAAATGTTGATTGTCTTGTCCAAGTTCACATCCTTAGGCTTGAAAGCGTAATCAGCACTGTCATAAACAGTTTTCCAAGTCGATGAGAGATTTATACAGAAACACAAACAGTTAAATTGGACAAAAGGCTGTTGATGTTAATACCCGTTGATGATGGTGTCTCGTGAAGAACTTGCTGATGGGCGTCCAGTGAATGAAGTTGCTCCTCTCCTTATTAAGTTGAAGTTTGAATCAGAAAACGGAATTTGAATATGAAGGAAATTTGTTATAGAACTAAAAAACTAATTTGAAGACATAAGAGTTTACCTTATTTCTTCTTCTTCATCTTTCTGTATCTGTTGGACAGGAGCAGTCTTCGAGAAGAGTAAGCTGTGATGACTAACTCCAGCTATACCGAGAGTTTCCAGGAACTTGACGTGGGATTCCAGAGTTTCATCTCTATACAAGCAAACAAACATAAGCGAATTTATATTCTAATTAAACAATCAGGACAGTGTTTTTGCCTACAATTGAGGTTTTGCTTACAATTTGATCTGGTTATAATGCTCTTCGTGTAGTTGCTGCTGCGTAGGTGAAACATCAAAGCCTCCTTTGGGCAGACTAAATAGTTCTCGAAGATCCTAAGCAAAATATTATATGGTATAAACATTGAGAAACAAAAAATGAGCCAGGAAATTTTAGACCGTTACTGATGATAGAACTGAGACTACACACCTGTTGGCTAAAATAGCGAATTTGTTCTTTATGTTCAGTTGCAGTTTTAAACAAGCCTCCTTTGTACACCTACAGAAGCATAGACCGATGGCAATATATCATACAAATGATCATATGTATATCAAAATCATTCAGCTAGTACACTAACCGAGGAACCAAAAATTATCACAAACCTGCTTTCTGTATATCTTCTCTTCCACAGTTGCTGATGTCATTAACCTATACACGATGACATCCTTGGTTTGCCCAATTCTATATGCTCGATCAACGCTCTGGTTGTCAGTGCTGCATAGATATTAGAAAATCATGTAACAAAAGTACTCTAAGGAGACTAAAAATATTATCAGCTTCCCAACACTAGTTTTCGACTACATCAAGTTTAACACAAGCAAAAGATAAAGCAGAGAGATGAAACACACAAGTTTTGCATCATATACATTCACATCCTATTAATGATCCGGCAATAAGCATATCAATTAAAACAAGAAGCAAAATTGAGCTACTTTAATTTGGTAACTCGATCTTCAAGAAGCTAGAGGTACGAGATTCTGATAGACGAGTAAATAACATGATAGTTAATAAAACTTTTTAAAGACTTAGGTTGTTGAAAGAATATTCAACGAAAGTAAGTACCTTGGGTTCCAGGCAGGATCAACCACAATCACACGGTCTGCCTTGGTCAGAGTAAGGCCGAGACCACCAACTTGAGATGTCAAGAGAAATATAGGGGCCACATGACCCTCTTGAAATTCCTGGAATATATTAAGGTTTTATAGAACTGTGAAGACGAGAGAGAATAAAGAATTCAGAAAAAAATGAAATGTAATGTGTTTGAGAAGAGAAAAACCCACTTCAACAGTCTTCAATCTATCATGAGCTTTTGTTGTACCATCAATTCGCAAGAAATTATAACCATTGGAGGTAAGAGAATCCTGAAAATTCCAAACGTAACCCATAAAGATCCAAAAAATTTCAAACAAAAAGAAAAAGAAAAAAAATGTTGGGGGTGTTAGCAGCAAAACCTGAATAAGATTAAGCATCTTGCGTGTTTGGGAGAAGATTAGAACTCGGTGCCCTTCTGGAATCAAATTGTCCTGAATAATAATGTAGAAAGATGTCAGTCAAACAGACAAACATCATATGGATGTCACTAATTGAACCAGGAATGTGAAATAACCAGTAGCGACATGATGAATGACAATTTGCAAGAGATACTATCATTCTTGGTCTGAAAATCATCTGTTTCCACATTGTCTGCAATATGCATAGCCAATCTCTCTGCCACGCCGGCTTCTTCTGGTGTTAATGTTGATTCCATTCCTTCAAGGACATCCTCAGCAGCCCTCTTAGTCAAGAGAAGTGGGTGGTCACATATTTTCTTCAGAATCTGTTTCATGTGCAGACAAAATTTGAAAAGGAAATGTTTACTTCAAAGTGTTTATAAACGAGAGGAAATGAAGTCACTTTCCCATGTAACATATATCCTAAAGAAAATTAAGCAGAGTGTATAAAGATCTGAAACTGAGTCTACATCTATGTAACAAATTCACAGTATAAGAGAGCACATAGACTCACATACTTGATCAAACGAAAAAACAACAAGAGAGCTTCAAGTTACCGTTAGAGCTGCTAGAGGCGAACCATCAAAAGCTGACAGAACAATTTCACTGTTTAAGAAAGCTTCATATAATTGTCTCTGCAAGAAAGAAATAATTATCAGTATTATATAAAACTGCCAACGACTATCTGTGTGTTTAGAGGTTCAACCTGGCAAGCTGTTAACCGTAGCCAAACAACAAGTTCGTCCTTCTTTGAAAGTTTGGAGGTTGCAGCATCATCACCAAAGACTTCACTCTTGAGGCGCCGCAAGAAGAAAGGTTGAATATGCTCCCTCAAGTTCTATTATTCAAAAAGACAGACAGGAAAAAAAAACTTACTTGTAAGATCTACAACCTACGCACTGTAGCAACATATGTCATAAGAGAACTGATACATTATTCTCTTCTTCAGGTGCGACTAAGTTTGCGTAACCATACTTCAACTGTTCAGAGGCTAGATCACAAACAATATGCAATCTCATAAGATGCATCCAGACTTTAGAATGATGCGTGAAAATCTATAATGCTAAAACTTGCTATACTTGGTGTAATTTATTTATGCTAAAATGATAGACAAATATTAGCATTGAGATTGTAACATATGAAGACTTTTCATTTGCTGCCTAGCAGAAAACATAATCAATAGTAACCATAGAAAAGAGCTAGATATAAGAAAGATTTGACAGGATAAGAAGAAAAAAGTTCAAAAATTGAAAAAAAAAAGGTCAGGTCCAGGCTACCATCCGAAAATAATAGCCTCTCAAGCATATTTGAATTGAATTCTCACCTTTGCTACTGTTGAGCCTATCCTTTGTTCTCTATCAGAGGCATTTTTGTCAGTTCCACGAAGAATGTAATGCTCATAGTTTTGCTTAAACCTGTCAAGGATTGAAGGCTAATTATAAAAAGATGATAAATGTACTCTGATAAATCTGGATAAGGGAGAAGATGTTTACCAATTCTTGTCACCGAGTAGCCCAGGGCAGCTGAAGTTGAAGAGAGCCCACAATTCCTGTAAAAATGAAGATGGAATTCATAGACGCCATTAGGATTGCAAGAATATATTCATAGATGGAAAGATATCAAACAACTTTCAAATTCATCGACAATACCTTAAGATTGTTCTGGATCGGTGTACCACTGATAATTATACGGTGAGAACTTGGAATCTCAAGCAAACTCTTGGCCCTTTGTGTGCTGGGGTTCTTAATAAGATGTCCCTAGAAGTGCAAGCAGAAATACATCGTATTGATAGCCGTGGGAAGAAACTCAAAACATGCGGTAATGGTAGCATGTTAGCGCTTGATAGATCATACTGAATAACATTATACCAAGCACATGTTTCCTAGTACGCAGACCCCACAAATGATAAAAGATTTATCAGTTACCTCGTCTAGAATCATGTAGTCCCATTTGATTTCATCTTCGTCATCCTCATCAGTATAAAGGTCCTCACCTTTCAAAGCCTTTGTATTATTTCGTACGATATCATAGGTCGTTAGAAGAACACCTTTACCCTACAAAGGTTAGAGAGATCTGAGGTTGAAAACCCATACCAACAACGAATAGTTAACTCACATTATGTGACCACACCAACAATGAATAGTTAATAAGAGACGAACAAAATCAAGAAAGAAATGATAAAATATTTCTCAGCTTAATCAATTTAAACAATGTGAAAACATGCTGCCATCCTGATAAAGATTTACTACAGGATAGGCTAACCATGTAAGCAATAACCGTGTAAGCAATTGAATGAATTCATTCACACAAATTCTTGTACAAGTTCCTCTCTGATCTTCAAGTCACATATCAAGTCAAAACATAAATGAAATATAATTGTACAGTTCAGGCATCAGTGATTTCTCTCAGACTAACTAAGAAGAGGGAACATGTACCTCTAGAATGTGGTGTAGATCATATTCTCGGGCTTTCGTAGAATTGCCGTAGTATCTTTCAAGAGGAAAGTACAAAAAAAATCAGTAACACAATATCTAAAACCATTTAAGTAAATAACAATCAAAGAAACCGATCTTACTCCCTAGTCATTTGTGAAAGTCCCACGGTAGCTAATTCTTTCATCCAGTGAGGCAACAAGGTTTTGGGGGCCACTACCAGAGCACGTTTGATCAATTTAGACTCGAACAGACCAGCAAGAAAACTACAAATCTGCAATGCAAATCAACAGAATCAGCATTACATAAATACAACAACAAAAGAAAAGAAAATGCAATTTGCAATGTTCCATACCTGCATAGTTTTACCTAAACCCATATCATCTCCAAGTATTCCGCCTTTCCCTTGGGTATGCAAGGACCAAAGCCACTTCAACCCTTCCCTCTGATGTGGATATAGCATTGTAGCAATCTTTCCGCGCAAATTGTAAGATAACTTAGGGCCAGTTAAAGTGAGAGACCCTTCATCCCCCAACACCCTCTCATCATAGCCATGTGTCTCAGTGTTGTAAGACTGAGCTGACTTTTTAGGCTTATCAACATGGCTTTTCATGTCAGCAGCCTTTTTCCCAGCCAAAATAACACATTCGTCATCATCATCCTCATCTAATTCTCTTAGCTTAGCAGCATTCGACCTTCCAACTGATCTTAGCTTCTCACTGACCTCTATATGTCTAGTAGTCTTTAATCTTTGGTCAACTTCCTTTTGTTGGCCCTTCCCACGGTCAAGATTGTATCCTTTCCTATCATCTTCAGACTTATCAGTAATACCAGAAAATGAGTTTTGCTTTCCAAAACTCGAAAATCTCTCTCCCCGTTGGCCTGCAAATTCATCACTAGTCTTCTCATCCTGGGTGGTAAAGCCAACATTTCCTTGCTTATCATTGAGACTATCAACGCCAGTATTACATGAGGTAACCACATCTGAAAAGGACTCGGATTCATCCGATAAGGAAAATGAAGATTTAACGCTCTCAAAATCAAAATGATCAACCCGGCTCTTAACTCGACTGGCATCAAAATCATTGCTTTGGTTATCTTTCTTCTTCTGAATCGACATTGTTCCAAGCTTAGAGGTCAAATCATCCAGAATATCCATGATCTCACTCCTTCCTCCATCATGTTGCTTTTCTTCCTTTTGCTTGTCCTGAGGTGAGGGCGAAACAAAGTCTGTGATTATCGAAAAGTTAGGCTCGTCAGCCAAATCTGTGTTAGCTTCCTTAGTTTCATCCCTAGATGTGAATTTGTTCCCAGCTCTAGCTCTCTCGAGTGATGTATCTCCTTTAACTGATTCGAGCATCATGCAAGACAAACGCATTCGAGTAAACTTATCTGACGCAATCAAGTAATAGCCACGAAGAACAAAAATAAAACAACATTTCGAGAAATCCTAATTTTAAATTGAGCTACTATACCCAAATTTGGATACATCATCAATGGAAATAATCATTTCTTTCTTGGAAACGAAAGAAAAACAGGTATGCCAAAAACCCTAAAATCGATTAAAGACTTACGATCACCTGGAGAATCAAAATCGGCCAAATCAGGATCGTCATCTTCATTGGCTACGTCTTCAGTTGGCGAAGCCTTGCAGAGACGACGTCGTCCAGCAAGCTTAAAAATGGACTTCTTCGTTTCTTCATCTTCTCCATCTGAAACAACAAAAATATATCTAAAATCAAAGAAGATACAAATCTAAAACCATTGAAAACAAAACGAAAGGAGAATTTTTATTCGTACGGGAAGAAGAAGGAGGCTGTTTAGGAGGCGCAGAGAGATCCTGAAGGAGACGATAATTCCGATCGTTCAAACTCTGAGGTTTTCTTCTATGACTAGTCGTATTTTCCGCCATTGAGACACTGTATCTGGAGATGAGATGTGTTTCCCGATGATCGATTAGATTGTAATAAAAGAGAGAGTAGGGTGAGAAGAAGAACGTTGGGAGGAAACCCCCCTTTCTCTTGGATTTTTTGAAATTTGAAAATATCTCAATTGCAAGTTCAAATGGCTCTCTCAAGTGCGCATATCTCTCTTGTTTAACCTAAAAAATTAGTTTTTTTTCTTTTGTGATTTTAGTGAAAGAAATCTCGCGCTGATCAACTTCGCAACGGTTGAGTATTTGACTAGTTTATTCAAAAAAAAAAAAAATTATTTGTTCGCATAACTAATCTAATTTAACGAAAACACCATGAAAACTAAAAACTTTGGATTAGCGATCTAGAGCTTTTCTTTTGAGCTAGCTCAACTGATCATATGAAATCTGATTAAAAACATAATTGACAAAACTCATGAATAATTGTAGCTGAAAACAGTTAAAGCGGAAACTAAGAGGTGAAAACTCATATTTGAGAAGGGAAAGCTATTAGCTGCAAGTTGAGAACTGAAAACTATTAGTTGCAGCCTATTTTACATTTTTAATTACAAATTATATAATAATTTATTAGAATAATTAAAAACCGTCACTACCAAAAAATAAGAATTAAGTAATTTTAAAATATCAATAATTATTATTTTGTTATTTTGAAAATATTGTAAATGAATTACACCTCAAGTACTATTATTGCCTATGACTAGCCCTGTAGGAGCAGATATCCGGACATTAAAAGAATATTTGTATCTGTATTATTCGTCAAACTAATATCTGTATTCGTATCTGAAAATTACGGATATCCGGTTTCCGGCATGAAAAAAATAAATATCCGCGAATCAAGAACCAAACACAAATTCTCCCCTCCTAGCGGAAAGCTGTAGTCTCAGAGCAGTGATTTATGATGCAATAGGTAAAGGTTGGAAGAAGATAAATCTGGAATCAGATTGTCTGACCCTTGTGCAAGCGATAAATAGCAAGGTCTACCCTCCGGAGATCTTTGGAGTCGCTTCCGACATAGAAGCACTGTCCAAGGAATTTGATTTCTTCAATTTATCTTTTATTCATCGCTCTGCAAACGAAGAAGCCGACTTGTTGGCAAAACAAGCGTTATTGTACTCACCAAACTATTCTGCTTTCATTTAATGAAAAAATTGAATGTTTCTTGACAAAAAAAAAACTCAGCATTGTGATTTGGTGAACTATAAATGTTCCTTGAGAAAACAAGATCATATCGTTTATCTATATCTGAAGTTTAAATTGTTTCTTGTCTAAATACAGATCGAATTATCCATCCCCCTTTTGATAAGAAAGAAGTTGCATCGATTCAAGGAGAAATAGGGGAAATAATTCCAATGAAAGATATGAAAATGGCTTGGGTTCCTTACTGTTAAAGAGACTAATTGATCATGATTGATACTCTTTCCATTTATACTCTGTTCTAGAATTCTCCTCATTGCTGTATATATGCTTTGTACATTCTCTGTTAATATTCAATACATACATCACCTTTAAATCTTAGAATCGCTTGCCACCATCCATCAAAAAGAAACAACGGTGGGTCAGTTTCAGAACCACTACGTTGGGTTCCATAGGCGTCAGAGTTTTTCAGCGAATTGATTCTTGCAGTTTTGATGGAGGTTGCATGCTGGGACTCACGAATGGCCAACATGTAGAGCTACATATGCAAGTTGAGTGGCTTCTTTGCCATTTAGGGGATTTCAATGAATTGCGTCAGATTTTTAAATTAATTACTCATGGATTTTGACATGGATTTTTTTTTGTATTTGAAAGTCATTTCAAAAGCCAAACAATTTTAATTTTTAAAACATCCCTAATTTTCTTCTAGACTTTTGTGATCGAAGAGATACAGTAACTCTTCAATTTCATAACAAAAAAATGACTATGATCGATCAATTTATGGAATCGTGACTTGGTTTTTGTGATCTGCAAACAATAGTAGTAGATACAATAACTGTTCAACTCTAATCTTTTTATTTCTTCCATTCTGTACAATCTATGTATTTTTGAAAAAGTCGCGGATCCAAAACTATGTTTAATTTCGGGCACATTGTATCAAAAAAAATTTCCCAACAAATATACGATTTAAACTCAAAGTAAGGTTTATGAAAAAACAAAAATCCTACAAAGTTATCCTACCTTCATCTATGTATTGTATATAATTTTAACTATAATTTTATACTAAATCACTATAAAACAATTACTTATTAACATTGGTTCTTCCTAAGCTTGGAAGAAAACAAAAATGTAGAGAAAAAATAATTTAACTAAAGAAAAATTAACCTCAACAATGGTTGTTCGTTTTCTTTTCTTTTCAATTTTTAATAATTTGGTTATATCGGCTATGAATGATAATCTAGTTTTTAGTTTTTAATTTTTGCTTTTTGGTTTTTGGGATACATTTTAGTTTTTCAAAAAATGTGAATGATAATTTATGTAGTTTTTGGTTTTTACTTTTTTTAAAAAAAGAATTTAAATTATAAAGTTAACTTTTATAATATTTAAAGCACTATTTTTAATTATAAATTCAAACTTATAATATTTAAACTATTATTTTAAAAATTTAATATTTCAGAATTATAAAATCAATTTTGTTATATTTAAAACATTTTTTTCAGGAATTGTAAAGTCAAATTGTACAATATTTAGTACTTTAAAAAAATTATTAATTATAATTTACAATCTTCAAATTTTAAATTATTAATTTTATTTTTAGGTATGAAAAAAACTTTTAGATATATATATATATATATATATATAATAATACGTAAACCCTTTAACAAAAGGAAAAAAGAAATTTTGTAAAATTCAAATGTTGTAAATTCTAGCGTATATTACTTATTATATTAATATATATAGATATATTAGAATACTTTTACATATGCTAGTAAACAAAAAAAAAGCAAAAAGAAAACAAAGGAAAAAAAAAGCTCTCGAAACATTTGTGAGAAATTACTCAAAAGTGGTTTTTGGTTTTTGTATAGAAGAGAGTAAATACACTTAAAAACTAGTTTCCTAATTTAGTATTGTAAAAACTTGATTGAGTATGTTTGGTTTTTAGTAAAACCTAAAACCAAAAACTGGTGAAAAACATTTTCCATTCATCACGATTTTTAGGTAAAAAATTTTAAGAAAAAAGAGTATGGGGCACGTGCCCTATTACTCACGCTCTTGCCTCCGCCAATGCCTTGAAAAAAATTAAACTACTACATTTGAAAATTAGATTTTTGAAAACTGATATCAGGAAAATCCATCTCTTTGATATTGTTAGTTTTCCAACAATTGTAGATTTTTGAAAACTGATATCATTCACACATGAATAGAGATTTTGGGATGACAATAGAGATAGGAGAGATGGAAGAAGACTAAAGTGTTGTTTCGAAAAAGAAATAACAATGGATTTCACAATACCTGTGAAAACATCTGATTTGTTTTTAACCTGAAAGAGTCAGAGAATCCATTAAAATCTATTGTGAATACAATCCAATGGATTTTGAAATCCATTAGAATACAACGTTGAGTAACTTCAGCCTTTTTTGGGCATAATCAATGAAATATTACTGATGATTAAAGAAAAAAATAAAAATATTTCTCCCTCTCTCTCACTCTCTCTAATAGAAAAACCCTTAAAGTTGGCGGGAATCGCAGTGGTCTTTGTCCTCACATTTTTCTTCTCTTAGACCTCCGCGAGCTCAACTGACTTACACGTTCTTCTTCTTTCCCACTCACCTGAAGCCATGAATAGAGGCGGAAATTCCAAAAAGCGGCCTCCTCCGTTGAATACCCCACCGGCGGGGAAGCATCGAGCCACGGGTAATCCTACCCCATCTCCGGTCATCGGAACCCTAGAAGATGAATTTATGGACGAAGACGTGTTTCTGAACGAAACTCTCTTGTATGGCGAAGAGGATGAGGATTCCTTAATGCTTCGGGATATCGAGGAGCGTCAGTCGCGGTCGTTGGCTTGGGCTCGACCTCCGCTCTCACCCGCTTATCTCTCAAATTCGCAGAGTATCAGTTGAGTTTTATAATCTTACGGGATTTTCTTCAAGGGTTTCTTCATCTTATGATTACTGGAAATTGCTGATAGATTGCCACTCTTTTTTATTTTGTTAGTTTTCCAACAATTGGAGATTGACACTGTTGTTACGGAGAGTCATAAGGAGCTGTTACCAGGTTCCTCAGGGCAAGCTCCAGTCATTAGGATGTTTGGGGTTACTAGAGAAGGTGAGTCATAACTAATTTTGTTTTGCTCTTTGTTGAAAAATGATTGAGACCTCAATTTTTAGTCACGGACATGTAGTATTTTCCTTTGATTGATGAACTTACCTTTCTGTTATATTGTCAGGTCACAGTGTGTGTTGTTTTGTTCATGGATTTGAGCCCTACTTTTACATTGCTTGCCCTCCTGGAATGGGGCCAGATGAAATTTCTCAACTCCATCAGATTCTTGAGGTATTTGCTATTTAGGCCATATAGATCTCTGAGATTCTTTTAGTTAATTCTCTCTGGTTTTGTTTAAGCTCATCTGATTTATTTAGGGAAGGGTGAGGGAATCCAATAAAAATGCCAAGGTCCCGAAATATGTTCGTCGTATAGAAATGGTGCAAAAAAGAAGCATTATGTATTACCAACAGCAAAAATCCCAAACTTTTCTAAAGATTACAGTTGCACTGCCGACTATGGTGGCTAGTTGTCGCGGTATGTTTCCCAAATGTTTGTGCTTTATGGTGTAGTATCTCCTTTACTGATTATTTTACTGCAATTATTATATTGGTAGGCATCCTTGATAGAGGCTTACAAATTGACGGATTGGGTATGAAGAGCTTCCAAACATATGAGAGCAATATTCTTTTTGTTCTCCGCTTCATGGTTGATCGCAATATTGTCGGAGGAAATTGGATTGAGGTACCTGCTGGGAAATATAAGAAGAATGCTAGAACTTTGTCATACTGCCAATTGGAGTTTCATTGCCTGTATCCTCATCTAAGATTTCTGAATTTCTTTTCCGAAATATGTTTATCTAGTAACATATTCTCTTTTATGTCATTACTTTCCTTAACGTGGGTTTTAGGTATTCAGATTTAATCAGTCATGCCGCAGAAGGTGAATACTCAAAAATGGCTCCATTCCGTGTACTAAGTTTCGATATCGAGTGCGCAGGTCGTAAAGGGCACTTTCCAGAGTCTAAACATGATCCTGTAATCCAGGTTAGCTGCTTTTCTTGTTATATATAATACATATATTGATATCCCTATATGTTGCCTTTATTGTCATCCCTCTTGTAACGACATTCTTATTGCTTTGGTAGATAGCAAACCTTGTTACTCTACAGGGAGAGGATCACCCATTTATACGCAATGTCATGACTCTTAAGTCATGTGCTCCAATTGTAGGCGTAGATGTCATGTCTTTTGAAACAGAAAGAGAGGTCTTACTAGCTTGGAGGGTACTGTTTTTTGCCTCCTATCTTCTTACTTTGTAATCTGTGCATTATATTACCTTCATCTGTGTTTTGGTACCTCAAATTGCAAAAGTAACCGCTGTCACACTTTACCCTATATTAAATTCGGGAGGACTCGGTGAAGGATTTAGTAAACTTTATGTTGCCACTGCAATTTTCTGATGCGGTTGGTACAAGATGTTTTCTGCTGATGTGTACGATGTATTGGCTGCAGGATTTGATTCGTGATGCTGATCCTGATATCATCATTGGTTATAACATCTGCAAATTTGATTTGCCTTATTTGATTGAGGTATTTGAACATTAATTTTTACTTTCAATGGCGGATCATTATCACCTCTGGTTTATAGAAGCCTGCTTTTCATTCTGATAGCATTCTATGTGTATTATTTTCCATGCTCCGCTGCACTGTAGGGCACATGTATATGTGACAGATCTTTTACCTAGAAAATATTCTGTTTTCTGATTCTTAGAGAGCTGCGACATTGGGAATAGAGGATTTTCCTCTTCTTGGTCGTGTGAAGAACAGTAGGGTCCGGGTCAGGGACTCAACATTTTCATCAAGGTGATGTAGGAAATGATTGTTGCACACTGCCATCACTTTCTCCTTAAAATATTATATTACCTCCCATAGTAATATGTGCTATGTCTCAGACAACAAGGAATAAGGGAAAGTAAAGAGACCACAATTGAAGGACGATTTCAATTTGACCTTATTCAGGTTTCTGCCCTTTACAAATTCTTCTTCGTTGAGTCATTCTTGGATTGTTTGTTTGTTGTTCATTGCAAAGACACAACCTAATTTGTCTTTTATTATTGTAGGCAATACATAGAGACTACAAATTAAGTTCTTATTCGCTCAATTCTGTCTCAGCTCACTTTCTTTCTGAGCAGGTATAGTGAAACCGAGTAATTATGCGTAGAATTTTAGGTTCTTTATATTTTACTTTATAGTTAACCGGATTGTCTTCTTCAGAAAGAGGATGTCCACCATTCTATTATAACCGATCTCCAGAATGGCAATGCGGAAACCAGGAGGCGTCTTGCTGTTTATTGTTTGAAGGTACTTTCTTTTGTTTATTCTGGAGTATTGCTGATTCTGTCTTGTTCCATACCCTGTTTTTAAATAAATTTAAGATTTTTGAACTAGCTATCAGGTTTGTTTAACTAGCTAGAGGTCCTATTCCATGTTGTCAAGAGTCCCACCCTTTCTAATGTAAAAGATGAACAATGATGTGTTTGTTAAGGAATTTTTTAGTTTTCTCTGCATATGTTTGTGTATGTGTGGCAAGAGAAACCCTTATAGATAAGGACATTGTGAGAAGCCTTACCTAATCCAGAACCTTGCTGATGCGCTTTGGGTCCATAATGGTTGAACCTGTCTCCATTCATGTGTTTGGAGCATGCTGGATGTGAGGTAGGTTATGTAGGTTTGTAGGACTTTTGGCAGAAGTTGGCGATATTGGTGACCCATGGAACAATGTATTTTAATGGAAGTATGTTCAGACACTATAAGTTAAACTTTGGATAGTATACTATAGTAACCTCAATTGTGTTTCATAGTTCGTCAGAAATATGCTTTGCTCTATGGATCGTTTTATTATTGCAGAAAATAGGTGGTCTCATTAATTTTAATTTTAGTTTCAATTTATTTATTTCGCGGTTAATAGTTCACCATCTGAATCTTATAGGAAGGTACAACTTGACCACAATCCTCTTTGCTGTTACAGGATGCATATCTCCCTCAGAGGCTTCTGGACAAACTGATGTTTATATACAATTATATTGAAATGGCTCGTGTAACTGGAGTCCCTATTTCCTTTCTTCTTGCTAGAGGACAAAGTATCAAGGTAGTTCTCAACTAATAGTTTTTGGATTAATGCTTCAGTTTATTAAGTTGGCTGATATTTTGTGTCTCAACATTTTGCTTTTAGGTTCTATCTCAGCTTCTTAGGAAAGCCAAACAGAAGAATCTGGTTCTTCCGAATGCTAAACAGTCAGGGTCCGAACAAGGAACTTATGAAGGTGCAACTGTAAGTTGGTGATTTACGGTTCTAAGAGCTCTTTCCGCCCTCGTTTGTATTGGTTTCACTATTCAGACTTGTCTGTTTTTTTGGATGTTTCAAATGATAATCAGGTTTTAGAAGCAAGAACAGGTTTCTATGAAAAGCCAATTGCAACTTTGGATTTTGCGTCACTCTACCCATCAATTATGATGGCATATAATCTGTGCTACTGCACCTTGGTAAATCTTTTGATATTTTTTTTTAACTTATGTTTATGTTTACATATATTGTTTATACACCTTACTGATTTTGGAGCATTATTTCCATGTTCATGTCTTTGCAGGTGACACCTGAAGATGTACGCAAATTGAATCTTCCACCTGAACATGTCAATAGAACCCCATCAGGGGAAACATTTGTTAAGCAAAGTTTGCAAAAGGTTGTTGTGTTTAGTTGGATTGATTATCCTCAAGTACCTCAAATTCTGTTGAAGATTTTTTTCCAGGAAATAGAACCAAATAATCATTTCAAGGAATACTTCAGTTTATAAACAAAAAAATAATGTATTTCAGGGTATACTTCCGGAAATTCTTGAAGAGCTTATTACTGCCCGTAAAAGAGCAAAAGCAGATTTAAAGGTAACTGAACATTTGATTTAGAAGAAACTCTTGCAGTATGTGCATATCTGTATACAGCCTTTGATACTGCTATTGAAACTGGTATTGTCTAATTCAGGAGGCTAAGGATCCATTTGAAAGGGCTGTTTTAGATGGTAGACAGTTGGCGTTAAAGGTGAATTTCTTATTGCCATTTTATTGACATGGTCGTTCAGAATATCATCAGAATGTTCGGAAAATTATATACTATATTTTCCTTGTGAATTGTCCTCTTACTTTATTTCCTATTGCTGTATCAGATCAGTGCAAATTCTGTCTATGGGTTTACGGGAGCCACTAATGGGCAGTTACCATGCTTAGAAATATCCTCAAGTGTAACTAGCTATGGTATTTCATTTGTGAGTACTGCAAGTTTTCTAGACACGTACCTTTTAAGTTTATTCTGATGGATTTGTATCGTTTTGAAGGTCGTCAGATGATTGAACAAACGAAGAAACTTGTGGAAGATAAATACACAACATTGGGAGGGTATGAATACAATGCAGAGGTACATTTTCAATGAATCATTCTGTTGTACTGAAAACACTGAGTGAAGCATAAGTTTGCTCTTAAATTCCTTGAATTTGACTTACAATGATGTATTAGGTCATTTATGGAGACACGGATTCAGTCATGGTGCAATTTGGAGTATCAGATGTAGAAGCTGCGATGAAATTGGGGAGGGAAGCTGCAGAGCATATTAGCCAAGCTTTTACTAAAGTGAGTGATTTATTATGGTAGGAGCATATCATAAATTTCTCCCTAGTCCATGGGGTAGATGTGCAAGATTATGTGATTTCGTGAAAACAAATAACAACAGGCATAATTGTTCTCTGTTTCTTGATTGTGTACAATGTCATAAAGCCCATCAAATTGGAGTTTGAGAAGGTCTATTTTCCATATCTGCTGATTAACAAGAAGAGATACGCTGGTTTGCTGTGGACAAATCCTCAAAACTTTGACAAGATGGACACCAAAGGTAGATCTTCATAATTCCAGCTTCCATCTTTTTCATTTTTTGACTAAATAGAATTATAAATGACTCTGGCAGGAATCGAGACAGTACGAAGGGATAATTGTTTACTGGTTAAGAACCTCGTGACTGAGAGTCTTCACAAAATACTTGTTGATAGAGATGTTCCAGGTGCAGCTGAGTATGTTAAGAATATCATTTCGGATCTTCTCATGAACCGTATTGACTTATCACTTTTAGTGATCACTAAGGTAATATGTTTTGCTTGATTTCTTTGTATCCTCTGAAGTGTATGATCATGATTAAAGCCATCTATGAAATCTGAAACAAAAACAAACTATAATACTACTGTTGCGTTTCTCAAATCATAGGGTCTAACAAAAACTGGAGATGATTATGAAGTTAAATCAGCTCATGGTGAACTTGCTGAACGCATGCGTAAGGTTTGTCGTATTTCAGTTACTCAAGAAACATGTACAAATTGTGTTCATTCCTTTTTCTCTAGTTTCAGCAGTGCATGCACACCCTCAGACTGAAAACTGGAAGTGCTAAACATGTAGATTTTACTTTTTGGCTTGTATAATATATATGTGATTCTTTGGTATTCATTTATGAGCTGCACAAGTGCGGGATTTTTCTTAATTCATGCATTCTTCTGGTGGATATATGATACCATACAGAAATTGTTCTGAAACTAAGATCTGTTGTATGGTGTCTGATGATCTATCATATGTGACAGAGGGATGCTGCTACAGCGCCAAATGTAGGGGATCGGGTACCATATGTTATCATAAAAGCTGCTAAAGGTGCAAAGGTAGCTTTCATGTCAACCTTATTTTATTTTTTCCATAAGATGTTGTAGTCATTCTCTTCTACCGTGCTTATCTCATTTGATGTCAAATAGGCTTATGAACGGTCGGAAGATCCAATATACGTGTTACAGAACAACATCCCTATAGACCCAAATTATTATTTGGAGAATCAGATTAGCAAGGTTAGTTCGAAGTGGGCCTTGTCTATAAATTTATTATCTATTCTTTCTGGTAGTTGGAAGCTAAACAGATGTTTCTTTCAGCCGCTTCTTAGGATTTTTGAGCCGGTCTTGAAAAATGCTAGCAGGGAACTTCTCCATGGAAGTCACACGAGGTCAATATCAATCAGTACTCCTTTAAACAGTGGCATAATGAAATTTGCCAAGAAACAACTAAGCTGTGTTGGCTGCAAAGTTCCGATCAGGTACTTTGTGGTTACTTTCCTATGTATTGTTCATGTTTATTTTCGAATGATATTAGGATCCTGCAAGTACTGCGTGATCCTTGATTTTGGGTTCCTGATCTATACTTTTTTCTGTGTCTTCAAAGTTTCTTATTTCACTTATTTGTTCCTGTAATCTTGCTTTTCTGGTTCCATATATGTATCTGCTTATCAATATTTGTTTTAACTTCAACCAGTAAGGGAACACTCTGCTCAAGTTGCAAGGGAAGAGAAGCTGAGTTATATTGCAAAAACGTGTCTCAAGGTATGCTACTGTTTTTGTCCCTGTTTCTGCAGAGTTATTGATTTGTGAGTTATTCATGAAAATTTTGTTTGAATTCAGTGTCAGACCTAGAAGAGGTTTTTGGAAGGCTATGGACCCAGTGCCAGGAGTGTCAAGGCTCTCTTCACCAAGATGTTTTGTGCACCAGGTGCCTTTTTTTTTTTCTTTTTTAATAAATGGATTACAAACATTTTTCTTTCAATAGGTAATAGATTTTGATCCAACTACTTTTTATTGGTCATAACAGTCGAGATTGTCCAATATTTTACCGGAGAATGAAAGCACAAAAAGACATGGCTGCGGCCAAGGAACAACTCGACCGTTGGAGCTTCTAAGTGTTTGATTTAGCTTGTATTTTAATTTTGATTTCAAGAGTTCCTCTTGAGTATTTAAAGTTGCTCGTAGCTCTTTCTTTTCCATAGGTCTCTTTGCTGTTAAATTTTCCGTTTGATTTAGAACGTCTAGGTCCCAACTAATGTACAATGTACTCAAGATTTTAGGTAAATTCTAATGAACTTTGAAGCTTAAGTGTTTAATCTTTGGCGTCCTTGAGTTGCCCAAGAGTCTTACAGAGTCAAGTGTACAGCCTTATCCTTGTTGTTATTGCTTGTCTACACAATGGACATGTCGAGACAGCCACGCCACATTCCTTGCACGTCTTCAATTGAAATATAAAATAAACATCAAAGATGTCACAAAACTGATCTGGAAACAGCAACAATTCATATAACAAGCAAAAAGCGTTTTCTTCACTTACCGTGTGACCACAGTTAAAAGCCATGTCCTTAGGATTTATCAAGCAAATTGGGCACACCTTAACAAAGGAAATGTACATATTAGTATCAGAGGAACTAAGGGTACTCACTAACAAAAACAGCAACTATGGCGGTTAAGAAAGAACAGAGACTTTACCGGTACAGTTACAGAAGTTGTTCTGTCACTTTTTTCTGCAGTTTCCGTCATTGGATTTGGCACTGATTTAACAGCATTGTCGCGCTCTATGACCTCCGGTGGTGGTGGGAGTGGCTTGTGATGCAGATGGGAACTGCGCAGCGATATTCTACTGTTCACAAACACAATCAAAGGTTGATTCGGTTGGTAACTATTCAAGAATCTAATGCAATAATACTATAAAACAGTGAAGAAAAACTTTCCATAGGTACAAACTTTACTCCACTTACTCGAGACTTAATGTGGCTTTGTATTGAAAAGGGATCTCCATGAGAGCTGCGAGTGCAAAAGCAGCCTCCCTCTTAGCTGAATCTTTGTGCTCTGACATTATCTTTGTGAAGTTCACAAACTGTGAAACGAAACAAAGTTTTTCAGACATCATTTTATCCGGACAAAAGATGCAGTTGCTATATTCCAGGTTTATTAGATTACCTGGAAGTTATCGAATTCACGGTGAGGAATGTTGTCATCAAACAGTTTCATTTTGTCCCAAGGTCCATCTCCAACTCCAACCAAGATGATCGACAATGGGTAATGACTATACATTCATATCAAACATCATTAGTATGAAATTATGATCATAAATATGAGCTTATCATATAACTTACCTAGCTGCCATTATAGAGTTCACAGTAGCTTCTTCCTGTGGACTACACCGACCAAGTGGCACATCTGGATTCCTTGTGACCTGACCATCTGCAATAATGACAAGAACATGGTAATGCATATTGTTCTGCTCAACTATGTCGATGGCTGCATCAATAACCGGGGCAAACGAAGTAGGACCTGCGAGAGAAGAATACATTGGAAAACCGATTAGTCTTTAAGATAAGATAGAGAGACAAAACTGGTCCTATTTGAAAAGTTTGTAGTCACAAATACCAGAAAGCTTCAAATGTGGAACAATCTCTTTGTATCTTTTAAGTGCATTATCCAACCCATTGCAGCATTTGTTCTCGGGATAAAAGCTGAATACATATTGATCTCGTGTTGTTGCTGCAGGAAGAAGAAGAATATAATACATAAAACCATTTAAGAGTTTTGTTAATCATCTTCATCTTAAAAGCAAGAATTAAGAAACTAACCATCACCAAAACCAAAACAAGGTATGAGACCATCTTCATCAAAGGGAGACAAAGTACGACCAATTATTGATATTGCTTGCTCATATGGATTCTGTCTTTTGCCAATCGCATGAAGACTTTTCCTATTGAATGAATATCTTCCTGCAACAAGATACAGAACATTAACTAAACCCATTGAATCGTTTCACTCACATGTGAATCATATTCTTAAAAATCAAAGTACCTGTCCACTCATTGCTCTTGGTGAAGTCAATTCCCAAAATTAAATTTGAAGATTCAAGTCCAGCTTCTCTCAGAGAAGTTATCACCTAATTACAACCAAGTCCGCACAAGATCAGCTATAAACACACAGATGATGTAAACACAGATCAAGATATTAAGAAACAGTTGGTGATATTTATAAGACCTGATCCAAGCTGTTGAAATTATCAGCAATATAGGAAGGTTGCTGATTATATTTATTGCATCTATTCATTGACAAACCTCTGCAGCTCAAGAACCTCCAAATTTCTATCTTTTGTGAAGAAGTAAATCACAAAATCAAACGTAGAATCAATCAGAGTCGTTTTGCAAACCAAAAAAGGATTTTTTTTTCAGATGACTGTCTTCTGTAAGAAGATAACACAAAAGAGAAGAATATTGCAGAAGAATACAAAATACTTTTGTTGAATCTTAAAAGCTAGTGGAACGTGACCCTTTACTTGCGGCGGCAAATAGTTGTATTTAGGTTTCTTACACGCCATCAATTTGGAAGATTCTGGTCATTAATGATTTATCTAAAATCCAAAATCCAAAATCCAAAATCCAGAAGACCAAGACCAAATTTTCCACAACATTCATGTGGACAACGAGGCAAAGCCTTAGTTTATCTTAAGACAAAGATTTGGGCTTTTGACTCCCTCTAAACTCAAAAACACAAAACCCTTAAATCTCATCTTCTAGAACCATTGTTTATCTGGGCTCCAAATTCACCAACAAGCCTCTTTTGTATCTTCATTACCTATAAATTCAGTTTTTTTTAGCCACAATATCCACGTGCGATAAGTCATTAGCAGAAACTCAGCTACCAATCTAAAAGTTTCCATTTGTATGATTTCCAACATTAGTTCTTATTCTTTCAGTTTTGCAATATAGACCCCTAAATTAACAGAACAAAACAAAATATGGGGTCAAATTTTGGAGAACATATAAGTATGAGGGTCGATATGAAATTAATTAAAGTAATAATAATTGTGTTTGCAATCAGAAAATGTGAAGACATTTATCTTCTTGTAAAGGGGAAAGATGTCTATAAATTGTTTTCGAACAGCGAAGGTTCCACTTCAATCCTTTTCAGCAGTGAAAGCAATTTCGAGACCCAGAGATTCATCAAACCGTCTCGGAAGCAAGCCTTCTTCTTCATTTGTTACTCTCAGAATAGTTTCATCAATGGCTTACGAGAAAGAGCTTGATGCTGCTAAGAAAGCTGCTTCACTCGCAGCTCGTCTCTGTCAGGTTAGGTTTTTTCGTCTGTCTCAGCTTTTCTTCCCATTCAATCATGACCCAGATTCTAAAATTTGATTATTTAGAAATCCCATTTTGTAATTTTCCCAATTTCGTTCAAATTTTGTGTATTGTGGCATTGCATCTGTACTAAATATCGATTCTAGTGATTTTGTGTAATGACTTGTATTGGATAATCCATGTTTTCGAAAACCTTGATTTTCAACATACAAGGCTCGTGTGAATCTTTGATCCCAGTTTTCTTCAACAAAATCTGTCATTGTTGTTTTTTGTTTGCTTCAGAAAGTTCAAAAGGCCCTGTTGCAATCAGATGTTCAATCAAAATCTGATAAAAGTCCAGTGACCGTTGCTGATTATGGTTAGTTTATAACTGTCCTTGATATTAAAACTCTCTCGCTATGAATCGTGCTCACATTGCGATGAATGCATATAGTTTGGTCTACCTATCTGCGGTTATAACTTGTGGCTTTGATGGATTTCAGGTTCACAAGCAGTTGTTAGTTTAGTCCTAGAAAAAGAACTCAGTTCTGAACCCTTGTCATTGGTGGCAGAAGAGGTGAAACACTTAGTTACATATTATTTTGTAATGCTTATTATATGCTTATGTTTTAGGACTCACATTGTTTTATAATGATCTATATAGGACTCAGGTGATCTACGCAAGGACGGTTCTCAGGATACTCTTGAGCGCATTACAAAACTTGTGAACGACACTTTGGCTACTGAGGAATCGTTTGGTGGTTCTACTTTATCCACAGATGATCTACTCAGAGCCATTGACTGTGGAACATCTGAAGGTGGTCCAAATGGTCGACATTGGGTTTTGGATCCTATTGATGGCACTAAAGGGTAAAATTTTAATCTATCTACCACAACCAAATCTTCTTATTTCAGAAAATAATAGTAAACTGATTGATTTTGTTTTGGGATTAGATTTCTGAGGGGAGATCAATATGCAGTAGCACTAGGATTGCTGGAAGAAGGGAAAGTAGTTTTAGGTGTGCTTGCTTGTCCAAACTTGCCATTAGCATCAATAGCAGGAAGCAACAGCAAGAACTCCTCTTCCAACGAAACTGGATGCCTCTTTTTTGCCACAATTGGTTCAGGGACATATATGCAGCTCCTAGACTCAAAATCTTCTCCTGTCAAAGTACAAGTTTCTAGTGTTGAAAATCCTGAAGAAGCATCGTTCTTTGAGTCATTTGAAGGAGCCCATTCTCTTCACGATTTATCCAGCTCCATTGCCAATGTAAATTGTTACTCTCTCCTATGTGATTCCCACAAATAATTAACTAATTGTGCACTATTTGATCATGTTTTCTCTTTCTATGTACAGAAGCTCGGTGTCAAAGCTCCACCTGTCCGTATCGATAGCCAAGCAAAGTATGGAGCTTTATCTAGAGGAGATGGAGCTATATACTTACGGTTCCCTCATAAAGGATACCGTGAAAAGATTTGGGACCATGTTGCTGGTGCTATAGTTGTTACAGGTAACGTAAAGTTTTCTCTTTATGGAGCTGACTTTGCAATACCAATATGCGAATGTGATTTGATACTGAATGCAAGATTGGATTTTCTTTGTATGTTTTGTGCGCAGAGGCAGGTGGAATTGTGACAGATGCAGCTGGAAAGCCACTGGATTTCTCTAAAGGGAAGTATCTTGACTTGGACACAGGCATAATCGTTACTAATGAGAAGCTAATGCCTCAGCTTTTAAAAGCAGTTCGCGACTCCATAGCTGAGCAAGAGAAAGCTTCAGCTCTCTGATTCTTTCTTCTCATCCTGTTTCTTTCCTTGTAACTGTTGTTTCAACTTCTTTCACCAAAACGAAACATACACAAAAGTGTTGTTGAATCACTTCCATTTTCCAAAATCAAATAAAAATGAATCTCTGTTTTGGGCCAACACTAATGGGCTGAAGAGTACCAATTTGGGCCCAAAACTTTTTCTTAAAAGTGTAAACTAGCCCAACGTGTCTAGAGCGCATAGGCTTATCACTGTAAGCGCTTTAAGCAGAATCTTTCCATAAATAAATACTATTTTTTTTGCTTTCAATGTTAGAATAGATTCTTATTTTCTAACCAACATATTCTTTTGTGACATTTAACCTATGAGATTTGATTCCAAATAATGCCCATTCACAATGAAGGATTCGTAGAGACACATGATAAAAGTAATCGTGTTCTGTCTAGTCAAAACTTTATGGACGAATACAAATCTCATAGACGCAATATTGAAGAAGAACTTGTTTGACAAAAAGAAAAGAATTGAAGAAGAACTTATTCTCTTATCGTTTTTGCAAGAAAAAATAAACAACATAACTTCTTTGGAATAAAGGCATATCTAAAATTCAAAAAGGTTGAACTACAATAATACAACATAGCCAAAATAAATATTTTGGTAATATATAATTAAAAAAGTAACAAGAGTTATTATATTATGAAATTACATAGTTCTACGCGTGATAAAATTTAGAGTTAAAGTGTAGATTATTAATCGGAGTTATCGATCCATAATTAATTCGACAAAAATAATAATTAAATATAACAATCATATACTACTTATTGCTAACATAAAAGTTTTCTTAGATATTACCTCCAAAAAAGAACCATTATAACTAAATTATCTTACATATGTTACTAAAAAATATCTAAATATCATATAAATAATAGGCCCTATAATAACATATCTCTTTCTAAGGAAAATATCTTTGTATATCCTTGTATTGTTTAAATATATTTAAGATTATAGCTTACCAATACAAAGTTAATTTGCAATTTGCAGATTATTATAAGAAATTAGTACATCAATTTAAAGAAAAATATAGCAATTTAATGCTATATGAAGTTTTAAATTAACTTTTTCTGTATAAAATTATTGTAACAAAAATATGACTAATTTGCCTACTTTTCTTGTTTCATAACGGTAGAGATGTGAACATTAATATTTTTAAATACCAAAAAGTCAGTAAAAAATATTATTTATTTGTCATAAAACAAGAAAAAAAAAGAAGAAGAATATTAAAATAAAATAAAAGAAAGTTGCTTTAGAGTAGCGAGAGGTTTCTGGTTTATATCATAAATCAATTCTCCAAAGATTTCTTCTTCTTAGTCTTCCTCTCCATTTGTGTTCTTCTTCTTCTTCTTCTTCTTCTTCTTCTTCGTCTTTTCTCTTTTCTTTCGTACTCTTTTCTTTTTCAATGTCTTATGACGAGATGCTCGCTGCTGCAAAGAAAGCTGTTTCTCTCGCTGCTCGTCTTAGCAACGTACGATCATTCGTTTTCCTCTTTGTGATCATACAATCATCTTTGATTTCTTGGTTTTGATAGTTTTTGTTCTTATGTTCGCTCGTTGACATTGGCGATATGTGTTCATGAAAGTCAGATCTTTTGTGGAAAAACTAAAGAGTTGAATTCTTTGGGTTAAAATTGTCAACTGAGATGAGGATTTTTTGGATAAGGATGTGAAAATCGGTGAACTTTGATTGATGAAAGATGAACAATGGCGATCTTATGATCTGGACTGAAATCTTTCATTATTTGGTATCTGCGATGTCAGTGTTCAATTGGGTTTTAAGCTTTTACAATCTAGTGTGTTTCTTGCTTTAATTGTAAGTTTATGTTAGAGAGTTGAATCAGATTTAAAGATGTGAAATTTCTTTGCTTTTTTCCAGGAAGTGAGGAAATCTCTATTGGTATCTGACGTTTGGACAAAATCAGATGATAGTCCTGTCACTGTAGCTGATTATGGTTAGCTCTCTTTTTGACCTTTTTCTTGCAATCTCAATGCTTTAAATGTGTCATCATTGTCACTCATTATGTATAAATCTTTCTTTGATATACACTTGTAGATTTTATATCTTTCTTAGCTCACAAATGAAACAAAGAAATGTTCTTATAGGCTCACAGGCGGTGGTTAGCCTTGTACTGGAAAGGGAACTCAAGAATGAACCTGTGTCATTAGTGGCTGAAGAGGTGCTAAACATGAAAATATAAACGAATTCAAGCATTTCTCTGGTGTTGTTTGAATTGACTAAGCTTATTCTGTGTATGGTGTTGTTTCTGTAATCTATGTGTAGGATTCTGGTGAGCTAAGGAAAGTTGCTGCTGAGACAGTATTGGCACGTATTACAGAGCTTGTTAAAGATACTCTTGCAAGTGATGAATCATATGCGGTTTCTACTTTGACTTCGGATGATGTACTCAACGCTATAGACCGCGGCAAATCAGAAGGAGGTCCTAAGGGTCGCCATTGGGTCTTGGATCCTATTGGTGGCACTAGAGGGTCAGTCCTTATTTACTCAACTATGTTCTTGATATTTCCCTATGCATCATAATATTCAGTCACTAATGCAGCTTAGAGTCAGTTACTTTTTAGTATTGTTGTAGAATCGGTTTCTTGGTTTTGTTATCTGCAATATTGAACCTGTGAATATCCGATTTTGTAGATTTATAAGAGGAGAACAGTATGCAATAGGATTAGCATTGTTGGTGGAAGGCAAAGTAGTACTTGGTGTAATGGCTTGTCCTAAGCTTCCTTTAGCATCAACTGCTGGTAACACACTCAAGTCTTCACCTGAAAAAGTTGGTTGCCTTTTCTATGGTTCGGTTGGCTCTGGGACTTATGTCCAGTCTCTCAATGTTGACTCTCTTCCTGTGAAGGTAAACTACTTGGAACCTCTCTGTTTGGATGCATTACTATGAATCTTCTCAGTCTGTTTTACATCAAAGAAATTGTTGATTGTGATATTAGGTGGAGGTTAGCAACATTGATGATCCTGCAAAAGCGAGTTTCTTCGAGTCATACCACACACCTGTCTCCATCCATAACACCATTGCTAAGGTAAACTCTTTCCTCACATACACTAGATATCATTTCCTTGTTTTTTCTGAGTTTAACTCTGCTTGATACATCACAGAAACTAGGAATAAAAGAATCTCCAATCAAGATCAACAGTCAGACAAAGTATGCAGCTTTATGTAGAGGAGATGGAGAGGTATACTTGAGGTTTACTCGCAAGGCAAGACCTGAATCAATATGGAATCACGCAGCTGGCTCAATCATTGTTTCAGGTAAACAAACTCGTGAAACTCTTATCTACAAACATAAATATTGTTCCAAATTGTTGATGAATCAAATCTTGTCTTGTATATTTCAGAAGCTGGAGGAAAAGTGACTGATGCAGAAGGTAATCCATTGGACTTTTCAAAAGGGAAGTATCTTGATTACAAGAGAGGAATTGTCGTAACGACGCAGAAACTGTTGCCAAAGCTTTTGATAGCAGTAAAAGAATCCATTAAAGAAGAAGAAGAGGAAGAAAAAAATGCTGCTTCTCTGAAACTTCACTAACACGCAACTGTATTCTCATGTGTGTTTTCACACAGCTTTTTTTATATTAAACAAAACAAAACACAATTTTAATATAAAAAGATAACACTAATTCACTTTTGAAATATTTTCTTAAACAATTCAAAGTTTGTGTATTAATTTTTGAAATTTATTGGGATAACTTGTGGAATTAACAAAATCTTTGGGAGAAAATAAAAATGCATACGTAGCTATTGACCCACAATTGATAATGATAAAGCTTTTTTTTTTCTCTGTAAAAAAGACAAATGAAAAGATTAAGAAAGAAAAAGACACTTTTTATATTAGTGAATGAAGAATATAATATTCCAGTGGAAACCTCTGCGAAATTTCTTACATAAATATAAAATTATAAGGAGAGATTAGTGTATTAATTAGGTAAAATATTCCCAATTTGTTTAATGTGCTAAATGTTTTATGATCAATAATACTGTCTTCTTACGATTTCTTTATTACAATATGAAGAATCAACACAAAAACCACAGTAACATATTACATTGACAAATATCAATCCATAGCTTAAACTTTATTCTCTAAATTTTTTAATCTTTCACTTATCGTTTTTTTGATATTTTAGTTCTACTTCTTAAATCTTTTTTTTAATCTTTTATTTATCGTAGAAAGATATCAATGTTAGAATTAGTGATCATCTATACCACAATACTAAGAAAAACTCGGTTTCGTCCAAATATTATAGGAGTATAATTTACGTCTATATATTTTATAGATTATTTTGTATTATTTATTGTCAATTTGTTCTCATTACGTGAACGAAGGTCTGTACTAACCATCGCACACGAAAAGACTCGGTAATATCATTTCAACGATGGTGACTACGTCTATTAGACTATAGTACCATGAAAATAATATATATACACGTAATTTTATATTTCATATATACATATATATAATACAAAGTCTATGAACTGAATCAATAAAACAAGTTTAGTATAAGTTATTGTAAGAGCTTTTCAATGTTTTATGAAAAGGAGCTAGCTGCTGCAAAGAAAGCTGTTTCTCTAGCTGCTCGTCTTAGCCAAGTAAAGACTAAACAAGTATATGTTGTTGAAGTTAGGACCAGAGTTTTGAAACTAAACAAACTTTTTAATGTAATGAATCAGGAAGTGCAGAAGACTCTGTTGCAATCTCAAGTATGGGAAAAATCAGATACAAGTCCAGTTACTGCAGCTGATTACGGTTTGTACCTGCTTGTTCAATTTTAAGTTTCAGGTTTTGGTTCTGTAAGTGTCTTATTTATGGATGATTTCTTCAGGCTCCCAAGCTGTGGTTAGTCTTGTATTGGAGAGAGAGCTCCAACCTGAGACACTGTCATTAGTAGCTGAAGAGGTGAGATAACTAAAAGACTTGTTTAACAGAGGTCTTACAGTGTAAATGTTGGGATTTATCGGTTTTTATCTTATAGGAAACTGAAGGTCTGCGGAAGAAGGAAAGTGAAGTGTTTCTAGAAGGTATTACAAAGCTTGTGAAGGATACTCTAGCTTCTGAGGGATCATTCGCAAGTTCTTTATCCACAGATGATGTGTTGAATGCTATAGACTGTGGTAAATCAGAAGGTAGTTTCAGTGGTTCCCACTGGGTTCTTGACCCTATAGATGGAACCAAAGGGTAAACAAATCTCTGTGACATGCTTGCTTTCACTATGTTTTAACCTTTCTGGCCATTTGGAAAGCCTAATCAATGAAGTTCTCTGCTTTGTTTAGATTTGTAAGAGGAGAGCAATATGCAGTGGCATTAGCCTTGCTTGTGGAAGGCAAAGTGGTGCTCGGTGTCATGGCTTGTCCGAATCTTCCTTTGGCTTCTGAGATTTGTGAGACAGATAAGTCTTCACAGGAAAACGTTGGCTGTCTCTTCTTTGCTACAACTGGCTCAGGGACTTACTTGCAACCGCTCAAAGGCAATTCATTACCACAGAAGGTATCATTCACTTATCCAAAGCTGAACCGTGTAATTAAACCTGAAATTGTTTGATAGTGTTGAAGAGAAGTGAAAGCTGTGTTTACAGGTGCGAGTGAGTAGCAATGAGAATCTTGAAGAAGCCAAGTTCTTAGAATCATACCATAAACCAATTCCCATCCATAGTACCATTGCCAAGGTAATATCTTGTCTTTTTGTATTAGATTGAGCTCTAAACTTGGCCATAAGTGAGATTCCTATTACTAAAACAATCTGTGTACTGTTAGAGCAGAAACTTGGGATCAAAGCAGTACCTGTAAGGATTGATAGCCAAGCTAAGTATGCAGCTCTGGCTCGAGGAGATGCAGAGATATACTTGCGTTTCACTCTCAAAGGATACCGTGAGTGTATATGGGACCATGCTGCTGGTTCAATCATCACCATAGGTATAAACTCATTTCAAAATTGAGAACTGTTGGCTTTAATGCACATTACAAAGGATTGGTTTGTGTGCAGAAGCTGGAGGTGTAGTGTGTGATGCTGCAGGGAAATCTCTAGACTTTTCGAAAGGAAAATATCTTGCTCACAAAACGGGAATCATAGTTACCACCAAGAAACACAAGCTATGGGTTTTAAAGGCAGTCAGAGAATCCATGGAAGAGGAGAATCTTTATATCTGAGACACAACTGAACATGTAATATACTTGCATTTGTCTGAACTGGTAACTGGTTTCTATGTGTAGTTAGCATATTAAATAAGTCAAATATGAAAGAAATTTGGGCGTAGGGCCTATACGATAGTGAATATTGATAATAAGGAAAATTAGATTTCAATTTATTTCCTTTTCATCGTCCAAAAATGGCTTCTAGTATGTGTCCACTAGAAACTATGTCTACCTTACAAATTAATGTTACAAAATCGAATCAACAAAAGAGGAGGAAATCCAGGCGTTTGTTACTAAGAGCTGCTGATGGATTTAAAGTGTTGTCTAAGATTATGTTCTGTTCCTATTAGCCATCCTCTTCCTCTGAATCCTGCAGAAGAGCACCACGTTTACGAGTTCTGCAAAAACCATAGCTAAGTTTTCAGGCTAACATTATCGATATTAGAATGGATTTTGCATATGAGATCTAGAGAGGAGAGGATATGAGTATACCTCCGGTGAGCAGGTACTCGTCTAACAGGTTTTCCTGTGTTAGCGTGGACAGATTGCTTAGCTGCAACCATATAATACGGAAAGAACAGTGATGTTAAAGATTACTGTTTACATATGAGGGAAAGAATTCAAATTAAATTACTAAACCTGAAAGAATTGGAGCAGGACTAACCAGGAGAATCTTGCCGGTTATCTGTTGATGGAGCCATAACATCTAGTTTTCCAGAGGAGTATCGTTCCAGTTGGTTATTGGTAGCGTGCCTCTTATCCTGATCACAGTACAAACAAGATTTTCAATGAGAATAAGGACAGAGTATTGTAGCCTTGTTCATAAACTGTTGACTGGAAAGAAAACCATTAGTACTTCCATACCAAAGATACCTTTTGATGAGTTGCTGGAGCTGAAGAGCTTACTTCTCCTGCTGGCACAGTTAACGATAAAAGAGCAAAACATTCAAGTTAAGACCCATTCCATTTCAGACACTATTTGCTCTAAATGAAACCAGACTTTGAAGTCAAGATCCATAAATGTATCATATATGGCCATTTGAGTGGAAATAACTGTTTTGCTTTGGGAACTTCTCTACTACTATGAAGAGTGCCTAGTCTTATTTGCAAGAACAGTAGAGTTGCCTCATTGAAGTACATTCTTTTACCTTGTAAGTGTTGCTTGCTCTTGAATGCCCTGAACTACTCGAGGGACAGATTAGCCATCATCTCACTAGCAGATGAGTCCACCATCTTTGTTAAACAAATTGTTATCCGAGGCATTCCTTTGGCCTTTTGAGAAACTAATCGTGCAGTCTCAACACCTAAAACAGCATGTGATGAAACACACAAACAAAAAACCACACTGCTAAGAATACCAAGATAAGCAATGAAATGCTCTGTAAAATGTAGGTCGTGAAGCATATAAACTATCGAACACAACCTCGAACAGGCTATCAAAATCACACTCAACACAACAATTAAGAGAATCCAATAAGTAAGCTTCTTCATTTTGATGAAAGATCAGACATATTGTGAGGAAACTTTACCTTTTGAAGATGAATTTTCTCCAAGTAGAAGCTTCACATTATCGGATTTCAAGGAAGCGACAGTATAATTGAGAAATTCAGACCATGAACCACCAATCCCCACAGTATCCCTCTGTTTCATCAGATCAAGTGTTAAGATTTACTAGAGTAAAAAATCAAAGTGTCATCCGAGTAACAAGCCATTGATATCTTCGTTTTAGCATCGAGACTAAGCAAAAAAGGAGAAGGAATAGTTGAAAAACCATATCGTCTAGCTGCGAGACGGAAAGGGTCGTCGTCCAAACGCCGGAAACGAAGTCAGTGAGATGGACGGTTAAGTTATTTGAATCGGAAGCGTATACGTGGAAGAGACATCGCCGGAAAACATCCGAACCCGAATCCGAACGTTCGGGTACGACTTCTCCGAATATGGGCTCGAATTTCTCGAAACTCGCCATTTCTATAGAACATAAAAAAAAAAAAAAAATTCTCCGTTTTTGTAATATACCTATGGTGGGGCCCGCCAAAAGTCTTCTCTTCCTTAAACCGGCCCTTAAAGCCAATTACAAATTTAATTTGATAACCGGGCCGATCTCGTACCGGTTTCGGTTTAGAAAAATGATTGTTTCGATGTTTCACCTTTTTCGTGTATAAAACCAGATTGTAACAATTACATATGAATCACATACATCTGTAAATGTATCTGTCTAAAAAGGTTTCTATAAGCTCTATCAGTTATTTTGTCAGAAAGAATGTAAAAGAAAAAAGACAAAACCTTTCTATAACAAAGAATCAACAGAGCCAATCCACTGAACTACCATTTTTGTATGATGAAGCTGAAATACTTCAAATCTGGGCAATGAAAAGTTCATTCCAAGTATCTGGAATCCCAGGTAAGCACCAATGCAAGCAATCGTTGATCGTTGGAATTGAAGTCACGTTACTCACTTTTTTCGGTTTTCTTGGTTTGAGTTTAGATCCTGAGATATGAGCTTCATCTCTAAGCTCAGAGAGTGCAGTTATGTCGAGAATCTTAATCCTTGTTCCATTCACAACAGTCTCCACTGTTTTATCCACTGATCCATCATCGCCTGTGATTTTACTTCCTCTAGACAAAGGGACTGTGTTGTTACAGTTTCCACCTGTATTCCAATCTCCGTTTTTAAAATGTCTCGGAGAAATGGTCCTAAAGAAAGCTTTCAATTGTGGATGTAATGGAAGCTGAGCATCGAGCCACTTCGCAACACTGTGTATTGTAAAATCCTTTGCGTTTTTAATATCCTTGAGATATTCGTCTTCTACTCGTGTTCCATTAACGTGCATTACCCAATGATTTCCTTCGATTTTACCTCTGTTCCAATGGTGACCCGTGTTTAGAACCAATATATCGAAACGGTGAAGGTAGGTCCGCATGAATGCTGGTGGGCAGTCCAGATGCATTGCAGTTAGACTAGGTGGATCTGTGTTGTTCATAGGTACCAAATCTGACAAACTAGCCGACCAATAATACAAAATCGTTGTGTTTGTGTTCGGGAACCGATAAGCCCAACCATCAGGACGAATAGCTCCTTTAGCTTTCACCAGACCGTACTCCCATCCCACGTTTTGAACCTCTGGGCTCTCTTCACCACCACTGGCCATGCACATCAGGGATTGAAATTGTTGCCGTCCTAATGAGTCTCCTATAAATGCTATCGTCTTGTTCTGCATTCTAAGGAAAAAAGAAAGAAAAAGAAGCGAAGCTACAGTAAGCAATTTTGATGACAAAAGGACCATACATGGTTCAATCATATTCATTACTCGAAAAACACAGAGTGCTTACAGTTCTCAGACTAAAGTATTGAGAGTTTACCAAAAAGAGGCAGAAATTTTGATAAGATTCACGGCCAGAGAAAAAAATTGATGTACCTTTTCAAGAAGGTGAATCTGTCAAACTGTGGCATGTTGCAACCTTCTGGCTGCCACCGGTAACCTTCAAATGAGAAATCAGGTCTACCCATTATTCTACAGGACCACATGGTTGATAACCACTGTTTACATTCAAAACCGGAATACAATGGTTGCTTCTGGTCTTTGACCCATTTCCCCTTTGCAAAGTTACAAACTGAACAGGAAACCAAAATGTATCACAAAAACCAGGTTATCATTTGTTAAGATAACTCGAGTTGAAATCTTTGAATCATTATAAGCAAACACTGAATACTAAAAGCTGGGAAAAGCATATAAATACCTGAAGAAGAAGCTACAAACTGACTTTTGACCTCAAAGAGCGAAGTATGAATCGGATTTTCCTCGGACACCAGGAGAATTACCACCAAAAGAATGAGGATAATCAAGGCAAGTGATACACTTCCTTTGAGTATGTAATTTTTACCACCAGACATCTTAGATTGAATGCCAGAGATATCATCAACTCTTTCAACAAAGAAAGCTCGTTGCTCTGTTTGTTGAAGTTCAACAATCCTTGAAGAGACAAAAACCACAGTGTAACAAAATCTTAGCCAAACATGGAGTGAATCATTCAAAAGCAAAACAAAACACAAGGATTCAATCAGTAATTTGATAATTGGTTTTAATATACAAATCCCTTACTTCAGCAACTAAAATTCTACGGTTGGTGTGTTCTTCTTCAATCCAAATCAGGAAAAATAACCAAACCGAACAGAAAAGAAGAAAACTCTACTCTTAAACCCGACATCAATATTGAAGAACAAGGTTCTCCGCAAAAACGAGCTCGTGATTTTCACATCTCCGGAGAGAAAGATGAAAGAATCCATACCTGAAACGATTGGTGGTGATGGTTTCTTCCACAAACGAGCAGTGAAGTGTAGATCTGAAGACAAACCGATAACGACTCTACCTCTGAATCTGGATCTCGCACATTTTTTCTCCGGCTTCAAATTTTTCAAAGAGACTAAGAGTTTATCGTCGTGCGGATTATTTTTTCCTGGCGAATCTTCATTGGGGATTATATTTCCGGATCTTTCCGGTTTGTTTTTACTTTGCAGGTGACGACCACTAGGTCTTCTTCCGTTCTTCTCTTGGCCTCTTCTGCAACCGGAGTTCACGGCCTGTTTGACTATCTACGAGATCGAAAAGTTTTAGTTCTGCTTGTAATACTTCATCGCTCTACCGGCTCAGAAAAAGAGTTGATGCTTAAGTTCACGATCACTGAGTTGAGTCCCGACGGCGGTGGAAATTCCTAGTCTAGAGCTTGTCGATTTTTTTCATGATGGCTATTTACAGTTTTCTCCGACGAAGGTTATCGGAAGTCAACTTGGAGGAACAGCAAACTCCGGCTAAGAATTCTCTCTTTTCCGATAACTTACTTTTCAGAAAGACTGTCTTTTTATTGCTGTCAATGGAGTGTATCATCCGCATTAGTCGGTAACGCTCCAGAATCCTCTCAGATTTCTGATTTTTAGTTTGTTTGTTATTTGGGTTTTAGTTTTAGATCTAGCTCGATCGAGTCCAGATTCGTAGTTCATATCTGTTGCTTTCTTGTTTTGGTTTATGTGTGTTTATAGTTTAGAATTTTATCGTTTCCAACTCCGGATCTTTCCGAATTAAGTGGCTTAGGATCTGGTAACTGCTCCAATCTATGTACCTTCCCTCAGAGGTTGTTGGTGATTAATTAGAATTGTGGAGTTTCCCAACGTTTTGAGGAGTCAGTCTTCGCTTTGCCGGAGTATCCTTTCGTTGGTGTCACATATGATCTTAAAGCCGGTGTAATTTGAGATTCAGCCATGGAGATGGATGTTGCGAAGGAGATAGAACCCAGCTAGCTTGTAGATATGGAATAAAGTCGACGAGTGGTGGATTCCAGCAACATGATCTTGAGATTGGAAGTTGCATGCCGACGAAATCGAAATGGCGACACGTGGAGGATCAGAATCAAACATTCTAACTTGGAAAAAGTTGTAAGGAACGTTTCTTAAAATTAATGCGGAGTTTTAAATTTTGAATAGTAATAAAGTGACCGACTAGTAAATTACTTTTTTACCGTTATATCTCGTCCAACTGTAATTAAAGTTGTAATGAGATGTTTTAGCCAGCTGTCTTCTTTTCATTTTTAAATTTTTAACCGTTAATCATTATTCACCGACTCATTAATCTTCTATATAAACTGTTATCTCACTCCATGACCGTCAATTTCTTTAGAAGAGAAAATTGAGAACGCAGCGAAAACAGAGAATCTCAATCACAGAGCTCTCAACGTTTCAAGGTACATATCTTTCCCTTTGACTCGTTAGTTCTCTTTCTCTTCTTCTTTTCCTGGTTTTCGTTTTTGTTTTCGCTTTAGTTTTCTGTTTTCTGTTTTCGTTTTCGTTTTCGTTTTCGTTTTCGTTTTCGTTTTTGTTTTTGTTGTTGTTGTTGTTTTCGTTTTTATTTTGGGATTTGTTTTTGTTTTTGTTTTGATTTTGGTTTTTGTTTTGGTTTTGGATTTGTTTTTTGTTTGAATGTTTTTAAAACCCCAAAAGATGAGGATTTCGAAATCGCATTCTTGTTGCGTTTTTTCAACTCTAATTTGGGTAAATTCGTCCCTATTCGGTGATGGAAGATGCCTAAACTGGATAATTTCCCAGTCGTTGCAGTACCCACGGCTTAAATGATGAGTTCAGAGAACGAAAGGGTTTGATTTACGGGAGGAACCCTAAATGTGATAACTACCCACGGCTTAAATGAAACGGTGTGATTTATGGGAGACACCTAATTGGGATTACACAACCCACGACCTAAGTGATATGAGTTCTTAGAACAAATTGGTGTGATTTATGGGAGACACCGTATTGGGATAACACTACCCACGGTTTAAGCACGGAACGGTGTGATTTTTATGGGAGACACCGTAATTGTGATTAAAGTACCCACGGCTTGAATTTCAAAAAGAACACGATTCTTTAAATGACAGATGCCTAAACAGTATATTTAAGGGTTCATACTCTCTCTACCCAAGGTTTGAATGGTATGAACTTCAACAAGAAAGGTTCGGTATATAACAGATCCCTTAGTCTACTTTTTGGTAGACATTGGCTTTGATAAAAAGGGTCCAATGAAATTCAGAAGTAGACCTGGACTTTCAAAAGAAAAGAGGGAGAGAGGAATCCAATATAGCCAGGTTGAAACAGATTCGTTTTATGGGAGTTATTGTACAAACCCAAATTTTACTGATGGGAGATGAGATTACTTCAGAGTTTATACACTCTACCTACGGCTTGAAAGAGTATGAACTCTAGAAATTGAATAGTTCGGTTTATGCAGATGACTAAAGAGTTCAGAAACGGCTCAATTTATACCTAAGTTACTACCCACATAATAAATGGTTTTGGGTTCTAAAAACAGAACTATTTCCTATATGGGAGATGTCTAAACAGAACTACCCACGGTTTACATTGAGTTCTAAACACACAACGATTTGGTTGATGGGAGATGTCTAAATAAGATCACTTTTAAGAGATCGTACTTTGCTGATACCCACGGCTTAATCATATGAGTTCTAAAAATAGAATGGTTAAGTTACAACCTTCGGCTGAGATGGACTTCTCATATACACGTACCCACAACAATCATATAAACCCACGGCTTAAATCCGTTTATGAGAGGTACCTAAAATTCACCCAAGACTTAACCATAATGGTCTATAAGATCACACACGGCTTAAAATAATAGATAGAATTACACAAAAAGCCTCATCAAATCTTGATTGTTAGAGCTCGTCTCTTTAAATGGGATAGACCATTTTGGTTCAAATTAGAACCGACTGGTTTATTAGAGTTAACTATACAGAAATGATAATTATACCTACCCACGACTTAAAAATGAAGATGAGATTACACAAAAACCTTTCAGTCTTTGCTCTCGAGGCTTATACAGAAATTACAACAACTTGAATTATGGCTCTCTAGCAAAAGAAAGGTTTTGGTTTATGGGTGGGGATAACATACGGCCTAAACTGGGAGATCAGTTATGCAAAATCTTTCTATTGTTTAAGCTGACAGAATTAGAAGACAATAACATCAATATGGTATTTGATTCTCCCCCACACACATAAAGATAGGAGTTTCAGTCATTTACTTTAATTCCTAAGTATATGGGATGTATATCTCTATTCTTCATAAGTTGACACATTGCTATTTAGTTCGTGATGGATTTCTTGATGCAGTCTACAATTCCCTCACAATGAGCATCAGGAACAACACAGCCTGACTCTTCTTCAGCATATTCTAAAATGGAGTGTGGAGAATGGAGACTGCCCAGAGTCTGACAATCTCTCATTGTCTTGCAGTGTTCTGCTTCATCGTCTCTTATGTTCACAAACACATCGTATAAATTCTCTGTCCAGCCATATTCACAAAACAACAACAACAACAACAACGTTATAGATCCTTAGTCAACACCAAAGTATGTCACAAACTGAAAGTACTGCTCTTTTCATCTGTACACATATAGAATGCAGACTCACAAGTCACATGATAGATGAATCATAACCCTTTTCAGCAATTTGTGGTTCAAGAGAATCAGAAAGAACGTAACGAGTAAATATGTTACCTATTACTGGTCTTCGTGTATTGGGAACTCTGGATGTTTGGAACTTATCTGCAAACAACAAAGGGCCACTTTAAGAGACTACTAATCAAACGAAAAAAACTCTACAACTCCAGAGAATACTGATAAAAACCCGGAAGCATAAACTGACCAAATAAGTACATATCGCTTCCAGTATAGTATTTTACTGCGATATCAGGTGCAGGCATTTTCTTCAACTCATCTGTTAAGGCATAATAAAAGAAGCAAAACAATTCAGAATGTAAAAATCATTGAAGAATTTTGTGTAAATGGTAGTGGGAATGTAGGTGAAAGAAGAAACAAATTAGTGTTGAATAATGGTAACTAACCTCCACTGGCCTTGAGAAATTTGTCGCAAGTCTCATATGCATGACTTTCTACACATTCTGAAAAGTGATCTGCACAGTAATAAACGGTTGATGAAGTAATGAAGACAAAAAGTTGGCTTTTCTCTAGAGCATTCTGCCACTTTCTAGACGATCATAACAGGATTTTATAGTTTCTAAGCGAAAAGGAAACTTACATGCCATTCTAGGGCTTATGATATACAAGAACACTGTCATGAAGTACTAAAAGGCTGCTACGTTCTGAGCCAGAATACGATCAAACCACCACGAATTTCCACCTAATTCCTGTGATAAGAAACATGCGATTTACTTTACCAACAATGTGAATAAGAGTATGGAACTCGCAGAGAAGGGAGATTCCTGGTTCATACTTCCATTATGAGCAAGTGATGCATCTCATTCCAACTCTCAGCAAAATGTACTCTCAAATAATCTGCTCTCCTCCACCAACCAAAGGTCTCATACATGTGTAACACAGACATAAAGGCTGCAAGGAATATAGAAACTGAAGTTATGTCCTATGGACCAACTTACATTGGGAATCCAGATCCATAACTATTGACAAACACAGATAAAACTGGGATTTGATTATCTACAAATCCTATATCTCACAAAGAGGATTATGATTGAATCGCCTTTTGCTGTTAAGAGTTGAACTATGCTACTAATGAGGTAAGAAAGAGAACATATTTATATATTCCTCAAATTGTCCTTCTGCACATATCTCAAATGATTTTAACAATCTTATCATATCATAATGACTAATTTCTGAATACACTCTGCTAATCTTTTCTTACCAGAATCAAGGAACTGAAACTACAAACCGATACACTTATCAAAATAAGGGACTCTAGCAATTGTCTCAAGAACAAAGAACCTTGCATAAGTTCGGTCACTGTACAATGTGTCAAGTATCTTTTATCACCGAGTCCTGAGGGAGAAAACGAGAGCAAGATAATAATCAGAACACATAAAATAACTCCCGGTTAAAATGTTAACACAATCAAACATTCCAGATATTTACTAAGACATAACATTTAAGATAAAAAGGGTCATAAAAATCTTACAGTCAGAAAGACATTCACTCCTTGCTCAAGCTTGATTATCCATAACTCAAAAGCACTTGTCGAAGAACTCGTATTTGCCTCTTCAAGC
Source organism: Lepidium didymum (assembly GCA_963920545.1). Lineage (NCBI taxonomy): Eukaryota > Viridiplantae > Streptophyta > Magnoliopsida > Brassicales > Brassicaceae > Lepidium > Lepidium didymum. The sequence goes on along the minus strand of OY986985.1, from coordinate 1,674,518 downwards.
GGCTCTTTACCAGTGAAAGTATCGGCTTTAAATGATTCCTCCACCTCCACTTTCTCGTCATCGTCTTGCAAAATCTTCGCTTGAACTCGATGAATGTTCCTGAATTTTAAAGAGGAAGTTCCGAAATGACAGCATAAAGTTAAACTATTATTATAATCAGGTTTGAATAAATCAATTAAGTATTAGCTGTAGCTAGTCACACCTAAAGAGCAGACGACGAGAAGAGAGGGGACGATAATGAAGCAATTGGTGAGAGGAACCGTAAGAAACGGCGGCTCTAGAGCGTCGAAGATGAACCAAAGGCCGTGAGATCATCAACGAACCAGAGGAGATACCTGAGATTGCCACCGTCGCCGCCATCTTCGTAAGGAACCCAAGATTTGAACAAAGTCTTAAAAATCAGGTAGCAGAAAATTCACAGGAAATAAAAAATAAAGGTTAGATATTTTTCGTAGAAATGGAATTTTGAGAGTTGTAGAGGACGAATGATGATTCCCGAGGTGGGCGGATATTCTGGGTTCTCCACTACACCTCATGCCCATCGACGTCGACACGTCCAACGAATTACGGCCGGAGAAATTTCCTACCAAAAAAGGATCCGTTTAGGTCAAATGATCCGACCCGATCGAGTTATGGGCCTAAAGCCCAAAACAGGACACGTCGATCATATGGTACGAAATAAATTCGGAATTGAATTCTAACTATGGATTGATTTTTTTGGGTTTTAATATCGATTGATTTTGTAGCCCGTGAAAGTTACAACTAACAACTATTTCGAACATATGTATGATTAAGGTTGTGACCTCGTGAATTTAGACACAACAAAAACGGATGTTAAATTTTAGATTCTTTGTCTTGAAGACTTTGCACGCTGTTTTTCCTCTGAGATAACTGACGTTCGCTCAGCTCTAGCTGACCATCAAAAGATTCGTCGTAATTTGAGGATTGTTAGTCATCGATTCATTCTTTTGTCTTTGGTTTTTGCACTGCTACTCAGTTCATACTTAACTAGAAGATATTATTATTGAGTGCGGTAAAAGAAAAGAGAAAACAATACAACAATCAATCTATTTTAGATGCATGATAAGTGAATCAACTTTACTGATATCTACAATTTATCAATCTAATTATTGATAAAACTAAAAAAATTTAGTTGTAGTAATGGAAGAGATATGACAAATAGGCATACTAGTTGGGTCTTTAACAATATAATATCAGAGAGTTTCTATTATTTCTAAATTTTAATTGATTTGTAAATATCAAATAAATTTTTACACATGGTTTTCAACGCTGGAGTTTATTTAGATTCAACCGTTATGAATAAAGCTATAGTGGAACTCGTCTGAATAACCGTTAACAATTCGACCTTAAAAGTTGTTTACTGGTCATTGTTACGGTGAAGCGACATTGATGGTGTACCAGCGTTCTGCTTAACGGAACGCAACTCGAGCTGTGTCCGATTGTCTAGTCTGTCTTATACTCTTTCAATTGATGCTGGTGAACTCCTTGGTTTAATCGAATTGTATCCTTCATCACTTCTTTCCTAAAGCAAGTGTTGAGTCGATTAAACAGCTTCTTTAAGTCTTCTCCACTAGAATTAAACATCAAATTTGAGCGAGGTCTGATTAGTTGTTGCTTCTCCATTACCATCAAAAAGAATGTAAGTAAGGAGGCACAAGTGCTATAATTTTTGAAATTTACTTAAATCGCAAGGGAGGACATGAGTATTGAAGTTACAGTGGGTTTGGTTGGTAGCCTCCCAATATCAATTATAGGTTCTTGGTTTATCATTAGTTTTGGGTGTTATAGAGTTGATCTCTAAGTCTATGTATTAGGTACCTTTAATTTTATGTTAAATCTTTGTCTAATACAAGGTGGTTGTAATGAAATTAGGATTAACATTCGTATTTTTTTGAAAAATCATTTATTTTCAACTGATGATTACCAAAGAGTAAAGTTTAAAAAGTGTTATTTTTGCTTTTAGCTGAAATCATGGTGTAGTTAACCACCTCTCAACAACTTGATCTATATATAATGATTACATATAATGACAATTAATAAATAAAAAATGCTAAGGTCTTAAGCAATTGACTAAACTAGTATTTGCTAAACTAAAATTAATCTAAAAAAATGAATTATTTCAAAGTAGATCTTCGACCACTACTAAATTCATGGCTACTCCGTAGTTTCCTCTATCATCAATCAAGCCTCTAAAATAAATAAGCCTATTTTCAAAATCTAGATTTTATTTGTGATGTGTAAATCAAAATCGTAAGATCAAACCAATCTCTACTTTCTATTTTCTATATATACCTTTTTCTCCTCATCCCACTTTCTCCTCCCATTTATCTCGTGCCATTCGAAAATTCTTGAGAAAAGTGACGGAAAATGGTTCCGTAGCTGGAATTTTAGATTAGATTTTCCCTTATTTCGCCATTTGCATTGCTTATTGACTGTATCAGGTACGTTTTGTGTACATTTCTCTGTTTCTTTTTCCGTTGTGTATTTTTTTGTGGTTAGTGATGATCTCGATGATGTATAAAAATGGCTGTTCTACCGAGATCTTGTTGTTTTCTCACTTCTTTATTATGTTGATAGAATTGTTGTTCTTAAGGTTTTTGCTTGAGGTGGTTTTGCGGTATCGTTTTGTTCCTTGATTATCTTAACTTGGAATTCAGTGATTTCCTTAGTTGATCCTTTTCTGGCTTTAGAATTTTGAAAGTCTATGTCGCGGGAGTAATTAGGAGTGTGATTTTGAAAGTTTATGTGGCCGTGACACGCCACTCGAGGATTTCGTTGCTCGTCGGTATTTGGTTTGAACTGTAATCCCGAGGGTTTCAGCAGATCTGGTGACATTACCTTTCGTTTCGATCTGTGTTACTTCTCAACTCGATTTTGTTTGTTTTCCTCTTATCCAGAATTCAATTAAACAACCATGCGCATGGCCTCGCAAATTCTTATGAGTTTTTAGTGTTAGCAATATCTCTTCAATTTTTTTCATCCATTGAAGTTAGAGGAAATCAAGCTGATATATTCATCTTATAAAATTACGATATAGCAGTTTTCTTGAGTTAAGAAATGAAGAATCAAAATTGTTAGCTTGCAGTTGTTTACTACACTCGCCTTGTTGTGTCTCAGGATATGATGATATAGATCTTATTACTCGCCTAACATGCGTTTCCTTATTTCTCTATCCGTGTAGGCGTACACACAACTGTTGCTTAAATCAGAACCATGGCGCAACCTAGGTATACTAGGATAGATAACAACAGGAGGCCCTCATCAAATTATTGGTCAACAGTGACAGTAGTTGTGTTTGTGGCCCTATGCTTAGTTGGGATCTGGATGATGACATCATCTTCTGTTGGACCTGCTCAGAGTGTTGATGTGGTTTCTATGGACAGCAAAGATGGGATAAAGAAACAGATGACCCCACCTGCGGAGGAGGGCAATGGCCAGAAGAATGAAAACACATCTGGTGAAACACCCAATGTGGATAAAAAAGGAGATGATGAGAGCTCAAGCAAACAAGAGAACCAGGAAGAGCAGAAAGAAGAGAAAAATAAAGAAGAGTCTACTTCATCTGGTGAGACAAAAAGTGAGACCGAAGGTGGGAAAGATAAAAACGATGACTCCAAGTCAGAAAGTGGTGTTGAAAGTGATTTAGGTGAGAAACAAGATTTGAAAGACCACCCAGATGAAGACAATCCTGACTCGAATGAAAAGCAAACTAAACCTGAGACAGAGGATAATGAGTCCGGTGAGGATGTTGAAAACCAAAAGAAATTTGAGTCTGATAACAGTGAGAAAAAATCCAGTGACGATGATACAAATTCAAAATCTGTCAAAGAGGATAAAGAAACCAAGATAGGAAATGGAGATACTGAAACCAATACCGAGAAGGAAAGCACTGAGACAAACGTCGATGTTCAAGTAGATCAAGAGAGTCAACCTAGAAACGAGACCTCAGGTGATCTTTCACCTCCTGGGGCACAGTTAGAGCTACAGAAGGAAACTATGGCACAAAATGGTTCATTTTCAACCCAGGCAACAGAGTCCAAAAATGAGAAAGATGCTCAGAAGGGTTCTGGGGATAGACTTGATTACAAATGGACACTCTGCAATACAACTGCTGGGCCTGATTACATTCCCTGTCTCGATAATGTGCAAGCCATCAAGCATCTTCCTAGTACTAAACATTATGAGCATCGCGAGAGGCATTGCCCAGATAGCCCACCTACCTGCCTAGTTCCTTTGCCTGAAGGATACAAGCGACCAATTGAGTGGCCCAAGAGTCGAGAAAAGGTCTGTTGAATTTGTTTTCTCCCCCAGTTGTAGATGTATTCTCATCTACATTGAACCTTATGCAAGGATTTTTATATATGCAGATCTGGTACACCAACGTCCCTCATACCAAGCTTGCTGAGTATAAGGGGCATCAAAACTGGGTTAAAGTTACCGGTGAGTATCTAACTTTTCCTGGTGGAGGAACCCAATTCAAGCATGGTGCTCTCCATTATATCGATTTCATACAGGAGGTTAGTATTCAGATGCTTTTTGTTAGAAAGATTCCGAATTAGATTACTGCTGTATACAATTGTTTGTTACCCAAACCCATGCTTCTTCCATGTATCCACTTATTTTCTTACAAAGTCTGAATTGGTTTGTACTTTAACTATTTTAAGGGTAATATTTCTGCTTGTGAAATTCCCTTTCTGATGTAAATCTGCCTTCCAGTCTGTCCCTGCTATAGCATGGGGTAAACGCTCTCGTGTGGTCTTGGATGTTGGATGTGGTGTCGCAAGCTTTGGAGGTTTCCTCTTTGACAGAGATGTGATCACGATGTCCCTTGCACCTAAAGATGAACATGAAGCGCAAGTGCAATTTGCCCTTGAGAGAGGCATTCCTGCCATTTCTGCAGTTATGGGCACTACAAGGCTACCTTTCCCTGGCAGAGTTTTTGACATAGTTCACTGTGCTCGCTGTAGAGTGCCATGGCATATTGAAGGTTAGTAGCATAGCCGCTATAGGTGTAGTCTTTGCATGGGAATCTCCTGGTGGATCTGTCTCTTTCTAGTGATCCTCCAATCTTTTTGTTATCTGTTTCTTATGCTTTTTGTGTACAATACATGGATAGGTGGTAAACTTCTTCTGGAGCTTAATCGTTTATTGAGACCTGGTGGCTACTTTGTGTGGTCTGCTACTCCTGTTTATCAGAAGAAGGCCGAAGATGTTGAAATTTGGAAAGGTTGTAAAAAACGATATCGTTCTTATTCTTATATAATTTGCATTGGAGCAAGTTTTCTCACACCTCATGTGGGTTTACCTTTGCAGCTATGAGTGAACTCATTAAGAAAATGTGTTGGGAACTCATATCCATTAACAAGGACACTATCAATGGAGTAGGTGTAGCTACTTACAGAAAGCCTACTTCAAATGACTGTTACACCAGCAGATCAGAACAGCAACCTCCAATATGTGCTGACTCCGATGATCCAAATGCATCTTGGTATTATTAATTTTTTCAATTATTTCAGTATTGTGTTCAAAATTTCAGCCGATCTACGTTTACAAATACATGTTTGTGTCGTGTGATAATTATAGGAAAGTGCCGCTTCAAGCATGTATGCACACTGCACCAGAAGACAAAACACAGCGCGGATCTCAGTGGCCCGAGCAATGGCCAGCAAGACTACAGAAACCACCGTACTGGTTATCGAGTTCCCAGACAGGAGTTTATGGAAAAGCAGCACCAGAAGATTTCAGCGCTGATTATGAGCACTGGAAACGTGTAGTGACCAAATCATACCTGAAAGGTCTAGGAATCAATTGGAAATCCGTTAGAAATGTCATGGACATGAGAGCCGTTTATGGAGGGTAAGTTAAACATGCTTTGCTTTCGCCTTTTTGCTTTCATCTGAATCTAGATAAAAATAGAGGGCCATATTTCCTGCATCTTAATGCTTGTGTCAATTGATTCTCTTGCAGTTTTGCGGCGGCTCTAAGAGATCTAAAAGTGTGGGTCATGAATGTGGTTCCAATAGATTCACCAGACACACTTGCAATAATCTATGAACGAGGTCTTTTCGGTATCTACCACGATTGGTGCGAATCTTTCAGCACATACCCAAGATCATATGATCTTCTTCACGCCGACCATCTTTTCTCCAAACTTAAACAAAGGTTTGTACTTTGTAGTGTAATAGAAGAGTCTCTGTTACAATTACAAACAACAGAACCATAAGACATAACACAAAGTTTTTGTACTTTTACAGATGCAATCTAACAGCAGTAATAGCAGAAGTGGATCGGGTTTTGAGACCAGAAGGGAAACTAATAGTTCGAGACAATGCAGAAACAATACAACAAGTGGAATCATTGGTAAAAGCAATGAAATGGGAAGTTAGAATGACTTATTCTAAAGAAAAAGAAGGTTTGCTCTCTGTTCAAAAATCAATTTGGCGACCAAATGAAGTAGAAACACTCACTTATGCTATCTCTTAAGAACAAGACTTACTTCAATTCCACTCTTTTTGTACGTATAAATAAACACTCTTATTAACTCATTATCATCTTCTTTTTCTTCTTGTGTCGTATTTTAGGTAATTCTTTTTTCATTTTTTAGTAGCGTTGAGTCTGAGTTTGAGTCATTTGTTTGTATTATTCGCATATTTTTCATGTTCTTAAAGGTGAAGAACTTTCTCGAGGTTACTTGGTAAGTTAGACTACAATGATTATTTGTTCATTGTGTTCAATAATTAGGCTTGGGCATTCCTTTCGATTCGGGTGTTTTTTTTTTGTTTTTTTCGGTTGTGTAAATGTGGTGACTAATAGGTATCGAACCGAACTGAGAAGTTAACTAAATTGAAACCGAAGAGTTGTTTGCTAGGAACCAAAACCAAATATCTGTTTTCGGTTCGGTATTTCGATAATATTCCTAATCTCTCAATAGAGTTTAGCTTTGATAAATTCAGATGAGAACTATCGATGCAGGGAGATAGATAGAGATATAGATACATTGTTGGAATTATATAAGAATTGATAAAAACAAACAATCAAGCTTCTTCACCATTTCCAGAAAACATTGGAACCACACTTGTATTTGTCTTTGCCTTCACATTCCAAAGCCAAATCTTCTGAGATAAATGGGACTTTCTGCATATAGTAAACGAAGAAGAACATCATCATCATCATCTCTGCAATCTAATTATATTCCTCAAAGAAAAGAAAATGTTGAGCTTTTGGACAAACCTTTTGCTTTGCAAGATCTTGGCAACCAGTGAAATTCTCAGGGAACTTGCAGCTTCCAAATTGAACAGTGAATGCTCTCGAAAAGTTTGCTCCACTTGTTGCTAATCTCTTCTTATCATTAAGTTCCTATATTCAACAAAAAAAGCCAGAGCCTTTAGGATCTTTAGAGAGACGTTAAGATTCAAACTTTCAAAGACGTACTTTGTTGGCTTTGCTCCTCTCGAGGTATTCATCGAAGACGCTAGCATTAGCAGAAGAAGAAACAGCAACAGATGAGAAGAGTGTAGCAGCTAAGAAAACCATGGCGGATCTTCTTCCATCAACATCTTCACTAACAACTCTTTGAGCTTTGATCACAGGCATAGTCTGTTTCTTCTGACCAAACCCAACTGATAAATTAGCTGAACCCACTTTCTGGTTTAGCTCTACTGAGCCAGTACCAGCAATTGCATAGCTGCAGGTGAGAACACTCGAGTTCATGGCCGCCATTAACGATCTCTTTCTTTTGATTTTGAGAAATGTAAGAGTTTTTGGGGTTAATTGGGTGAGTGAGGAAGGAAGAGATTAGATTTTAGTATTAGAGAAGATTGAGGATGATGATGACGTGGACATGGACGTAATAAGGGATTGTGGTTGGAGTGTGGATAAGGTGAGATTTCCCTTTAGTCCTATTGGCAAAACTCCAAACCTTTTCTTATTACTCAAGCTTCAAGCTTTTTAAGTTTTGAGTCTTTCAGATTCTCTTTCAAGTGTTTATGTGGTTAGATTCACTTCTGTCCCCACCACACAGAACACTCTCTCAACTCCAATAATCTCTGTTTGGTCTTCTGCTTTCTTAGAAACCACTTGGGTCAAGCCAGAAACAGTCTAGAAACCTAAACTTATCCGGATCAGGTCAGATTTTGGACTATAACTCTCAATGGCAAAGCCTATGTTTCATTGTAAACAATAAGATTTATCTTAAAAGAGAGAAAAAACCATATGAACAATATGCATATGTTCAGAAAACAAAGCATATAAAGCAAACTAAAACTGATAATGTTATAAACTCTCTTGTTTGTTCCTAAGTATGCTCGCGGTAAATATAATCTACAAATTTCGTTGTGCCATTTGTTTCGGTGCAAAAGAATGCACGAGGAACAAAATTGTGGGTTGTCTTTCTCACCAACTAATCAAAAAATAAAGGAAAAGAACAGAGGAGTTTTGTCAGGTTGATACAGCAACTGTAGATTCAAGAGGCACACTGTCCCCTTTGTTTACAGCTTCCCAGTCTACCTCCTTAAGCATCTTAAACCGTTCTTCCATGGACACAAACCCAGCCTCAGGGACTACTACACCAGGACTTCCAGCTTTGTGAATCAGAATAATACTGGTGGCCATCTCAGGTCCATGAAGCTTTCCCGTTAACAACACTCGTAGTGGCATGAAAAGTGATTTGCCCTGTAACCAGCATAAGAAACAATCTCTCGTAAGTTTTGTTCATTTTTAAAGGGCAGTTTGTTTGGATTAGTGAGATGGCTAACTTTGCGTTTCATTGCTTTGCCAAAGGCTTTCACCCATTTCTGCCAAGCTCCTTGTCCTTCTGCTAAAGCGCTTGGAATCTCACCACTGTCATAAGCAGCTATGAGGCTGGCTGCAACTTCATGAAGCTTGTCTTCCACTGCAGGCTTAGCTTCAGCGCTGCATCAGGTGTAGCAAAACTCAAAATCACCACAAGATCAGAGCTCCAGATGTATTGAAACAAACGAGCCAATGCACAAGGAACAAGTGGTCTACAAGTTACCTAGCCAACGTAGCGTGTAAAGGATATGAAAGCAAGTTCAAAAGTACTTTGTCTGAATCTGTCACCAAATCAATTCCATCCTTGAGAAGCTCAACAGCTTCCTGTACTTCAACAAAACGGTCGAACTCAATAAGTCTGTACAGAAAATAGCTGTAGTTATTAAGTCCAAGTCTTTATATTAGGATCACACGAAATTTTGGAGACAAGATTAGAAAACTTACTTCTACAAAACTTCCCTCGGATTCTGTTAAGATACCGGCACTCTTCCATCGCTCACCAACAAGTTTTGTTAATTTATCAGATGGAAGTGTCCTCAGATGTTGACCATTCATCCATCTTTACGTATATAGATATGCAAAATTGAAGCTGGTTATTAGCAAAAAGTAAAGAACAAACACAAACGAGAAAACAAGAAAGAAGAAGATTGAAGAATTCAAACACCTAAGCAAATTCTACAATTACCTTAACTTTGTAGAATCAAAAATGGCGCCACTTTTGTTGACACGTTCGATCGAGAACTTCTCAACTGCAAATCAAGAACAAACATTCAACGAAGAAATCAGAAAAGGAAAGAATAATGATAAAGATCAAAGAAAGTAAACTTATAGTCAACGAAAACAACGTACCAAGTTCCTCTAGCGTGAAAAATTCATTTTCAGTGCCATCTCCCCAACCTAAGAGTGCTAAATAGTTAACCATTCCTTGAGGCAGATATCCCATATCTCGGTACTGTTGATTTTTTTGAAAGAGAAGTAAAGCAAATTTTAGATGAAGAAACAGTAGATGAGTAATCTATGATCAACGTGAAGTAAAAGGTAATGCGAGCTCTAAACACCTGGCCTACAGAAGTTGCCCCATGTCGCTTTGACAGTTTACTTCTATCCGGCGCGAGAATTAAAGAAACATGTGCAAATTGAGGCATTGGGAACTCCAGAGCCTGTCATTGATTGATGCAGACAGAACTAAATCAAATTCTTCCTTTAATCTTCAAAATCACATGACTAATGGAAGCAATCGAAAGAAACACACAAGTGCTTACCTTGTAAATTAGAGCCTGCTTCAAAGTATTAGGTAAGTGTTCTTCAGCCCTGAAATGAAAGTTAATAGATTTGGTCAAGTAGCTTTAGAAACAAACAAAAAACACAGGTTACAAAAGAAGACATTGCAGTACTAACCTTATAACATGCGATATAGCCATGGTAGCATCATCTACCGTAACGCAAAAGTTGTAAACAGGTTGACCATTACTCCTCATTATCACAAAATCTCCAAGCGTATCCAAATTCCAACATACCTTCAAGACACTATCCCACATGTCAATAGCAATACCAGCTAAATGAGAAAACGAGATGATCGAGCTTTTCAAAACATACATCAATGAATAGACCCTTAATATAGTGAAATAATTAGAAACTAACTTTTCCAAGATATCACAGAAAAAGTTTGCAGCATAATTCTATCTAACCACAGATTAAGAGTAAATACAAAAATCATACCTCGCCACGAATCAAGTCATTGATTTTCAAAGACCCGTTCTTTGGCACACGAAATCGGGTACTATAAGGTGTTCCCTTTTCTAACTCTTGCTCAATTTCAGCATCATTAGCGGTTGCCCATTTACCACTATATACAGGAGGCAATTTTTTTAAGATTGCAATCTCCTTCATCTTTGCAAGTTCCTACATAACAATTGCAATTAATAACAGTCAACAACAGAGTCAAAACCAAGCAAAATGTTTAGCGAATTTGAAGATAGTTACCTCTTCGGAGCAAAAACATCGATAGGCATGACCTGACTCTAAAAGCTTCTCTTCATAGTGTTTGTAAAGAGCATTTCTTTCGGATTGTCGATACGGACCAAAGTCTCCACCAACACCAGGACCTACAATTTCAATCCCAATCTTAATAACACCACCATTGCAACACCCTTAAAATAACACAGACAAAGAACAAGAAGTAACCTTCATCCCAATCAAGACCAAGCCATGAGAGATCCTGAAGAACAGCGGCTTCAGATTCACGAGTTGATCTCGCCAAATCCGTATCTTCGATTCTCAGAACAAATTTTCCTCCTTTAGACCTATAAACTCCATTACGTTACAAACCCAAAAGTTTCACTATTTTTCTGCTCACAATGAAAACGACTCTTAATCAGACCACGAACCTCGCGAACAAGTAATTGAAAAGAGCAGTCCTTGCTCCACCTACATGGAGATTCCCAGTAGGAGAAGGCGCAAAACGAACTCTGACAGACCCACCATTATTGTTAGGTGAAGAACACGCAACCACCGCAAAGCTTCGCCGAGAACAGTAAAATGGAGATGATTGACGCCGTCTGAGGATGTTAGGAGCAAAATCCGGTAAAGACCTAACCCTAAGCCACGGAGTATTGAAGACTAGGCTCGCCATTTTCGTTGCGTCTCTTCTAAAGTTGCGATTTTCAGAGGATAAAGGATTTAATTTGACGAAGAAAGTCGCCTGTTTGAAAATCAATAAATTAGTTACAAACCCTTATATATTTTGTAGTTTTAAACTTACATCCCCATATTATATATTTTTAACTATATGACCCCGGTTACAAAACGCTAAAGCCCCATAACTTTTGCTACTTTCAATTTTACATCCTCAAATTATGTTTTGTTTGGTTTTTTTTATAGAAAAATTAGTATAAAAATGAAAATAAATTAAGTATCTAACTATAAATATAGATTTTAAAAAACTGATATTCTTTATATTATATTATCTCTGTTTCAAATTATATGATATTTAAAGTTTTTGCATGTATATTAAAAAAATCATTTAATTCTTAATTTTTTAATTAAAAATATTACTTTAATTCTATATAATAATTATTTAGCCAATAAAAATTGATAAATATTATCTAGATAAAATTCAATCTACAGAATTCAAATAGTCAAAATAGATAAAGATATGATAAATGTTACACTAAAAATGAAAAAAAAATCAAATAATTTGGAACTAATTTTTTTCTTTTAAACATCATATAATTTGGTAAATTAAATTTTTTATATATTCCACTTATTATCCCTATCATATTTTATTTTAACTTTTTAAAAGTAAATTAAGTATCTAACTACAAAAGTAAATGATGTTTTCTTAAGTTTATTATTATCACCATAGCTAATTTAGCAAAATCTTACATAATCTACTTACAGTTGTCAGTTGTCAGAAAATCCTGAGTCTAAATCTTCCATTATCTACTTCCAACTGGCAGAGATCTTAGTTCTAAGATCTTTCATTTAATGCCAAACACAATCTTATAAGTATATATGGTGTTTTTAATTTCTTAAAATTCTTAAATTTTTCTAGAGCTACAATAGTCTTTGTATAACAATTTCATGAAAGATAACTAATTTCTCGAAATTTAATGACATGGACTTAATTCCTACATTATCCAATATTCGTAATGTGGAAAGTGAAGAACTTGTTGCCTGATCTTTTGCCAAAATACAATTTCACATTACATTTACCCTAATTATACACATAAGCCAGTGTTGTTAAACTTATTTTACGAATGTTAAGAAATAACTTTTTAAAAATTATTTTATGTTGATCAATAAATTTCACATTTCAAAAAAATATTTTATTTTACGAATGATAATTATTTTTATATCACTCAGAAAATACATATGTTTCTAATTAGTTATATTCTAATATTTCTATTTAAAATATGGATAAAAAACGCCGAATTGCTTTCAGTCTGATAGTTAGAAGTAAGTTTTAGGCTATACATCAAATTTTGTCGATCCAATTGTTGACAAAAAAAATAGGTAAAAAATAGTTCAAACCTATCATTTAGGAAATGCCACAACAAGAAAAATGATTTACATGAATCATATAAATAGAAACATTTTTGTGAAAAATATATGTTAAGACCAACTTTAGGTTCTAAAACAAATTGACTATGATTCATAAATCTGATATTACTTAAAATATTCCCAAAAATCTGATATTCTAAATAATACATATGTGCCTATTGTGGGCTATTCTTATTGTAAGTTTGTTGAAATTTTATTGGTTAGATGTTAAAATTAATTATATAGCAAAACTGTTACATCTTGTTCAAGAGATCAACAAAATATATAGAGAAATTACATTGTTTTTTTTTTGGTAATGAAGAGAAATTACATTGTTGATTTCGTAAAGAATCTTTCCAATTCTTTTCACATTTGACAATTTAGAAAATATCTTAATGTTGAAAAAACGAATAAAGGTCAAAGACGCAAACAGTTTGGAAAAAATGAGCAAAACTGAGTTTGGGGATAAGTCACCTGGCCAATCAGGAGATGCTCTCTTGTTCTATCGTTTCCTTAGCTTCCACTCTTATTTTATCAATTTTATTTTCATATATCTTAAACATAAATTAACCTTGACAACATAAATTTCTTAACTCAATTAAGTTTAAATTCTACTTGAGTTCCAATTAAAAGGAGATATGATTTAGTTTTCTGAAAAAATTTCTTGCTGATTTGTTTATAAAAGTTTATAAGAAACTTTGCAAAATTATGTAAAACTAAACAAAAATACTAAATAAAAGAAAATATTCAATATTTATGGGCTTAATACGAAAAATATATTTTATTTAAGATAAAATAAGTTTAAATTTTACTTGGATTCTTTCATTATGTTTTGTTTAAGATAAAATAAAATAAAATTTTACCTGGATTTTCTCGACTAAGAAGAGTAGTGTTTTCATGAAATTCTTTGGAGTGCCAAAAAATATTACTACTTTATAAGAAATGTTATAAATCTTCTTAAAACCACAACATCTTATTCAATGAACAAAATCCTTTCAATGAATGTTTTGTATGAAAGATTTTAAGTATATACTTGATACAAGATTTTCTATTACATATTACACAAACGCATTTCAAACCAAAAACTCATCACCAAATCAGCTGATCAAAACCACACCTACCAAGCAAGAAAGCGTAGAAGAAGACTCAAACATCAACTCAAACTAAATAAATTTTTTTGATAAATAGCTCGACTAGTTTGTTTATTAAATTTTAAAAATTACTTTATAAATCTGTATAAAACCAAATAAAAATTTTTAAACAAAAAAAATTCTCAATATTCAGTGGTTTTATATGAAAACTATATTTAATTTATAGAAAATTAAGTTTAAATTCCATTGGGTTTCCTCTGTTAAGTGGAGGTATGATTTAGTTTTATAAATATGTGATTAGTTTGTTTATTAAAGTTTATAAGATACCATATAAATATGCATAAAACTACACAAAAATATTTGAACAAAGAAAATTCTCAAAATTCAATGGTTTTATACAAAAACTATATTTAGTTTATAAAAAAATTAAAATTATTTTGGATTTCCATTGGTAGAAGAAGTAGTTTAATAAGTAGATCGACTAGTTTATTTATTAAAATTTATAAAATACCTTATAAAACCAAATGAAAAGGTTACGTTACAACATAGCAAATGTCAAAAGAAAAAAAAGGTTAAAATCCTGAATTTTTTCTAGTAACAATTGATCTCCCAAGAAACTCACAAGTAAGAAGAAACCTACAACAACAGTTTTATGTACAGCACCAACCAAATCTGTATGCAGCTGCAATGTTCTAAGTAGTGGTAAGAAGAAAGATGAAATCATCCACTAGCCAAATTAATCAGTGAGGTGGTTGGTTATGGTTTCTTGAGTCAATTGATCTGTTGCAAATCAACTTCTATACAGGTAAAGTATTATACGATTTTATAATGTCTTATATAAACGCATATACTTTTTGGATTTTATATGGTAGGCTTATTTATTAAACCATACAAAATCTTATAAAATTAATATATTGGGAAGAATATAAGATTCAACCAAATTGCTAAACATAAAAGTGTAGTAAGATTTTTAGTATTAACACAAAGATTCAAATAAAAAAAACAACTAAAGAGAACCATTAACTCTTCTTTACAAACAACTCCTCTGTTTAGTAGCCACTACCGTCACTATCTCCACCGTAGCCACCATCACCTCCACCATAGCCACCATCACCTCACCATAGACCACCTCTTACACCAAAAACTGAGAGAGAGGCAACAGATTGATATATGATTTAAAAGAACGAGAAACACTATCATACTAGATCTACAGCCTGCTTGGACACACTAAAATCTGCAACACAGTCATGTTCAACAACGAACACCAATTGGAGCACAAACCGAATAGATTTACGGCAGAATGAGAGACTGAACCAATCAAGAACAATCAAGAGTCAAGAAGAAACATAGAGAAAACCAAAATCACAGACTGTGCATGCTGTATAGTTCACCATAGAACAGCAAATAAAGTATAAGTCAGATGTTCGCAACCAATAGATTTATTGACAATCAAATCAAGAATTCTCAAGTTCAGTCTTCAAATAAACCTTAGAACCACAGACCTTGCATACAACATAGTTCACAAAGAACACCACATGGGCAGGACGAAAAGAATACTAAAGACCATTGCTGAAGGAATTGTTGAATTGGTGAACAATAATAGAATTTTATCACAGACCTTGCGTGCAATATCGTTCACATGGCTGCAACCTGAGTTGCTATAACCTAAAAAAAATTAAGGTGAGATTTAGGGAGACATAACTTAGTCAAACATCAAACGAAGTAAAATCTCTTACACACACAGAACACTCACGAGAATATGATCTTCATAGCTCTTACAATCTCTGTTTTCCTTCCCTTTCAAACAAATTAAAACAAACATAAACAGTAGCGTAACTACATAAATAACTCAATTCACCATCAATGCAAACGAAACTCGCTGGCTGAACACGACCATAATCAAAAAGTGGTTCTAGATCTTCTCTTTCAACTCCCTTATAACTCAATAGTAGAATTTAGAAAGCAGAAACAACACAATCCCAACCTGCAGGCGAAAAAATCTGGATTTTAGAAAAAGAAAACAAATCTTAGAAATATAAGTAATAGTAAAAAATTGAAGAAGAAACTTCTAAACAAACCTTAAAAATTGGATCGACTAAACGATTCTCAGCTCGAATCTGAGAATCGCAGAAACGAGAAATTTTTAAGAAATCATAAGAGATATGGTGAAATCGTCCGGATAAATTGGATTGACAAAATCTAATTCATAATTCAAACGTCCAAAATTCCAAACAATATTATGTTATATGATTTTTGAAATATAATTCCAATAAAAAATAACATCATGCAAAATAATTAACCAGATCAAAAATATTTATCCACTCTTATTGTTGTTTTGATATATATATATTCCATTTTCTAGTTGCTTAGAATTTTTATTTGTAATTTTAAGTAGAGATGAAAATTTATCACATATGTTTATGTTTTTCCAGTAACACATAAAAAAGTAGATTGAACTATCGAAATTAAATTGTACTTTACATATATTAACTTTTGGTAAGAGAAGTGAGGATGATTATAGCCAAAAAGTTTCTTTAAAAAAAAAACAGGACCAAAAAGTAGTAAACCCCATAATTTTTTTTAAAGTAAAAACTCAAAAATATAGAACTTTCTAAAATTATATTTAGCTATATGTTACAAAATTCCAAAAAGTTTTGTTAAAAAAACATAACCAAAAGTAGTAAACCCCACAATTAAAAAAAAAGAAGTAAAAAAACTCAAACATAGAAATCTTTATAAAATTTTATTTTCGTTATATATTGAAAAATTACAAAAAGTTTCGTTAGAAAGAATAAAATAACCAAAATGTTGTAAACCCCACATTTTATCTTTAAAATAAGAAGCAAAAATACTCAAAAATACAATACTCTATAAAATTAAATTTTAATATATGTTTTTTTTGTTAATTGATTTTCTATAAAATTTAATTTTAATATATGTTTTTTTTGTTAATTGATTTTCTATAAAATTTAATTTTAATATATGTTTTTTTTGTTAATTGATTTTCTATAAAATTTAATTTTAGTTATATGTTGCAAAATAACTTAGTCAATAAGTATTTTTGGCTAAAAAAACGCGTAAATAGATTCTATATAAACCCTAAACCCTTCACTCTTTCGTTCTCTATCTGGCTTCTCTTTCAAGCTATTCTCTCATTCTCTCTCCTCCCTCCATTTCTCCGTCTCCGGGTACGACTCTTCTTTACTCTTGTTGTTTCTTCTCCTTTTCTTTTCCTTAAACTCTCTTAATGTTCCTCACTCGTTTTGGTTTTGGTTTCTGATGAAGTCTCTCTTCCTCTCTGTTAAATTTTCTTCAAAATGGAGTTTCATTTCTTTCGATTTCTGGGTTTGATCTAACCTACATCGATTTTCACTGTTGAAATTAGCCCTAGAATTTGTTATTACAGTCCTTATCATTGATTTCTTTGTGTTTATGTGTGTTAAAAAACAGGTTTTTTCTTTGTTTGTGTTGCAAAACAGATGTCTGTTGATATCTGCAAGAAGAATCCATCGTTCCTTTGGTGTGACTGTGGTTATATGAGCAAAGTGAGGTTGTGGTGCTTTCAAACAATCATGATCAAACATTGCATTTTCACTTGAAGTCTCTCAATCCCCTTTTTTTGCTCTTTCTGTCTTCTTCTTTTCTTTAGCTTCTTCACAATTCTCTGCTGTTTGCTTTTTAGTAAATTGTATTTGTTTCTGTTGGATCTTTGTTACAGAGAGTCTGAAATTGTTGCTTTATTATTGAGTGAAGTAACTTATTATAGGGAAAGTTTTCCTCTTTGGGTTTGTCTTCTTATCCAATGGGGAAAACTAACTTGGGACCTGGATTTCGTTTTCATCCAACTGATGTTGAACTTGTGAGATATTACTTGAAGAGGAAAGTTATGGGGAAAAAGTTCAGAATTAATCCCATTTCAGAGATTGACATTTACAAGTTTGAACCACCTGATTTACTTGGTAATTCACTCTTTCCAAAACTTCGTTCTGTTTTGGGAAAGTTTAATCCTTTCTTAGTTGGTGCTTCTTCATCTGTTACAGATAAATCCTGCTCAGAGACTGGAGATCTGAAGTGGTATTTCTTTTGCCCAAGAGAAAAAAAGTATTCCAAAAGCTGTAAGGCGAAACGATCGACTGAATGTGGTTACTGGAAGACTTCAGGGAGAGACAGAGATGTTTCTTACAATAATGAAGTTGTGGGGAGGATAAGAACTCTGATTTATCACTATGGGAAAACACCTAGAGGTGAGAGGACTGATTGGGTCATTCATGAATACAGACTTGAAGATAAAGTACTGGCAAACAAGAATGTCCCTCAGGTAATAAAATTGAAAAGCTGTCTCTTTTCTTTAAAAAGTAGTGTTCTTGCTTTTTGGTCAAGTGGTTGAGTGTCATTTGCTGTCTTCCCTACCCGAGTTCGAGTCTAGGGAATCGCGTTTGGCCCAAAGTATATTGTTAGGGGTTTGGGGGTTGGCTATGTATTGGCTTATCGATCCAATTGTTGAAATAAGTTAGATATCTTTCAAGTTTACAAAATGTGTTGTTGTGCTCTGCAGGATGCTTATGTGCTCTGTGTTCTCTTCAAGAAAAATGGACTTGGAGCAAGACTCGGAGATCAATATGGAGCTCCGTTTAGAGAAGAGGATTGGCGTGATGAAGAAGATGACAATACCATGAATCTTGTAGCTATCTCTTCTGAAGAAAACGCTGATCCTGATCCTAGCAAAGAAACCAGTCTAGTTGCTGTGGCCTCACACTCACACACTCCTAAAGATTGTTTCGTTGGAGTAATATCAGAATCTTGCGTCTCTGATGTACCACCATTAACTCCTCCAGTACTTCCACCTCTAACAAGTGAAGTTGTAGCTCAAGCTCCTATGTCTGCCTCTCCTATTGCTGAGGTTCCTCAGGCACTTCCTGATGACGATGAGTTAAATTCGTTGTTGGATCTCTTTGTTGTTGATAATGATGAGTGTTTATTTTTTGACGAATTCGACTACCAAAATGATGTAAGTCTCTGCATTATAGTTTTGATGAATCAGATTCAGTGTTCCCTAAAGAAACTTATGTTGATTGCTTTTGAGTCTACAGGTTAGACATGAGCCTGATGTTTCTGTAAATGAGGAAGCTCAACTTTGCTTAGGAGATGGCAATTTTAGTGGAGTATCTGATCTTGGCAACGAGCTGTACATAGAAATGCAAGATCTGATTGAGTCATTCACTCCTCCTGTGCAAGCCAGTAACCCTGATGACACAAGAAGCAACAAGCAATCTTAGGACCATTTAGTATTATGTGCTGATTTATGATCTTTCTTGCTTTAATGCTCCATGGAAAAAGAGATCAAACAAGTGTGAAGCATCAACCAGAATGCTTTCTTCTGTTGTCATCACAACAGAGAAAAGAAGAGAAAGCCATAAATCAGTATCTTCAAATTATAAAATAATTAACATTAGCCTTTGTTTATTTAATTTTCTAAGATGAAGATAACTAATATAAATGATTTCATAAAATAAAACTAGTTATGGGTTGGTATTATGATCCATTCAGAATATTGGATTACTGATATTACTTTAAGGAAATGTATGATTTCTATAATATTGTAAAAAGGGCCTTGCTTATTTAAATTTTTCAGGAGAAAAATTTATTACATATTTTTCTAACAATTTATGATATTTTATGATTTAGAGGATGATTTGTCTGTCGTTTCTTACAGGATTATTTGTCTATTGTTCTTTGTATGAAAGGTTTTCTATTAGATGTAAAGATGAACAAAACGTTAAAAAGAGCCCAAAAGTATGGCCCAATTACACAAGAGGGTGCACAATTTATAAATTATGAAGAGAAGAGATGAGGCTTTAGACCCTTAGCTGGATCAAATGATAGGCCCAGGTCCATGCGTAATAATGAACCCGACTCGCATTGAAATTATCCACGCGCATGAAACACGCGTTAAGCGCGTGCTCCCAAATTCCGTGGACACCCAAATTTTAAATTTCGAGAATTGAAAGCGTGTGACTAGGCCTCTTTACATTTTTTGTTTTTTTCTGTTTTTTTTTTCTTTCATACCACGTTTATTTTCTGTGTAATAATAGTAAATGGTCTTTTAAGCTACCATAATGTAGTAGGTAGGAATCGAGCTATGCTGCCAAATCATTAGCTGGATCATTTTAACTATCAGAGTGAAAACAACTCGATAAATTATTTACAATTTCTTAAAATTTTTCTTTTACAAAAAAAAGATATTTTTCTGCTTAAACTTTATTTCTTTAGCTGTAAAAAAGCAGATGGTTCAGTTGGCTTGCTCTTGATCTAACTAGACACGAGGTGAAGAGTTCGAATCTCACCAGTTCTAATTTAAACATTTAGACTATAGATCATACCTTATTGACCAAATCCAATGTTTAAAATTGACAAAAAAAAAAAAAAAAAAAATTCCTCAGCTTTACTACTATTTTTTATATATTTCATTATTTGTAAATTCTTAACTTTAATTGGCAACAACATTTATTGTTCCTCATTTATAATATTTCTCTTTTAAGCCTTCAAGATCAATCATATCTTCTGATTTCTTATATATAAAAAGCTATCTCCTTTTATATTTCAACTTGCATTTTGTGAACAAAAACAATCAAATATACTGGTTGACAAAAAAAAAATCAAATATACTTCTTTCTCAGACTCATTTCATCCAAATAAAAAGGAAGATAATACACGATTTATACAAATAATATCACATCATCACTTTTCACTAGAAAAAACAGATAAAAAACAAAACATTACCTTTTTCTTTTGTCCTCTGCAAAAGGTAATGTTTTGAGCACTTAAGGAGGAAGAAATTTAAGGCTTCAGCCATTTTTTCTCTTTTTTACCCTCCATGAAGTGGCAAGTAAAATAAAAATCAAAAACCTCTGCAAAAATCATAATTCTGTACACAAGATGTAGTTTCCTCTTCAACGTGTGAGTCGCATTGTGTGACTGGTTTGGTTTCTTCTTCCCCGAACCCACACGCAAACACACGATCCCTTCTCTTGCTGCCATTGGAAGGATTCTGAGTGCTACAACTATGAATAAGGGTTCCTCTAAAACGCACCGTTTTATGAGCTAAACCCAATTGTTGCGAGTTTCTTCTTGTTACTCTGATTAAGGTTGGATCACAATATTCCATTTAAGACTCTTTGGTAGTAATCATATTGGCGTGTACGCCAAGCATCTAAGCTACCACTGATTAGAGAGAGTACCAAAGAGACACATTGCTGGTTTTGTGATACCCCGGAAAAAAAAAGAAAAGCAGAAAGCAAAGAATGAGGAAACTGTAGTTGATCATGCGAATTCGAATGAGTAACAAAAAAAGCTTTACCTCTTCAGTTAAACTTAGATGAAATCGTTTTCTTAGGTTTTGAATAGTTCGTGGACCACCTTTGAAGCAAGGGAAACCCGAATCCTGATAGAAGTAACACAAGAGATTATAAGTCACAAGGCAGATTAATTAGGCTTGTTACCATAAGAAGAAGCTAGAGATTACGAACCTGTAACATTTCGACTAAGAGAATAATCCGTTCTGCGTGTTTTCTACATGTAAGAAATCCTTGAATGCAAAGCACCTAACAACAATTGACAAATTAACAGTGAATCCACATAACAGCTATTAAAAAACAGAAGCCTTTAGTGATGTAAAAGTAAAAGAGAGGCCAAGCTATGCTAATACCTTGAAATAGTCAAAGAACTCACTTGGAACCCCATCGGCATCAGAATCCATGACCTGGTGTGACAAGTGTATTTTTGTTTTTTGTACATTAAATTCGCGGAAAGAAACATGACAAGAAACACTTTGAAGAGACGAAGATCAAAGATTCAAGAGAGAGAATGTGTGTCTTACCTCAAGAAGTTCACGGGTTAACTTAAACGGGGCACTCTCAAAGTTTACACCACCAGGAGAATTCGAAAGCATGAAACCAAAATCAATGTGTATAATGTGACCTTCTTCATCCAAGAGAAGGTTTCCATTATGACGATCTTTTACCTAAACAGAAAAACAATCCACCGAGCAATAACGCCATGAAACTGATCAACGGCATCAACATATGTTACCCTATAGATGCCTCTGTTTTAATGCACTTAGATGTCTATATAGATGAATAAACAACGTATTGAATGAAGGGGTCACTAAGACATGTACCTGCAGAAGGTAACAGACTAAAGAATATCCGGCCATACTCTCAACAAAATTCCTCTGCAAAAGAATAAATTTCGCAATGTTATACAAACACAACATAGCATCCTACAAAAGTTGGTAGCATTGGGTTTTTATTCACATCAAATTGCTCAAAGTTTGAACCAAACAGCTTCTTTCCTAAGAATAATCTATAATGAAACTATCATGAACATCCAATGCAACGTATATTCTCAAAAGAATGCAAATTCTATACTGCGGCACCTCTGCCATTCAAAGGTTCATGTTTAGTAGACCAAAGTCAAACAGATTCCTGAAACAAAATTACCAACATGCTGATTGAGTAATACTATCAAGATCTACCACTGTAGTACATTACCTGGGCAAGCTTAAAACTCGGAGAGTTTTCTTTATACTTTGCAGCAAAGAAATCACGTAGACTTGTGATGTTGGGGTATCTACTTTTGATAGAATGAATAGAAGCCTGCAGGAAGGAAAAATGGTACTTCTTACATAAGCTTTCAATGTAATAAAAAAAATCTATTAGAGGATTGAAAGCAAAAACTAAATGACTGTGCAGGAATTTTGTTGATAGTACAATTGAAGGATTCTAGTTTACATAATTACCGTATCTGGGATTGTTTCTATTAGGGCAGTATACGAAGATGTGACTAAGACTTCATAAGGGCGTAGCCAGAGGGGTAAACCTGCTTCTTGGAATATATCTAGCACATGAACAAGATATTACTCAATATTAGGCAAACATATCCGTATCTTAGATAACCGAAAAACAAAGCAATAAAATCGAGAAGGCATACCCTAAGAAATAGAATATTAACAAATACTGGTGGACAAAAGAAAGTATCACCCACCATAAAAGTGAGAAATGAGTTGGACAGCAAGATGTTCTTGCCGACAGTCGTCACCACTCTTCACAATGATCTGCAAAGATCTAGAGCCACTTAAAAATAGAGGTGGATAGGGATACCATATGGGAAAATGCGCAACATACAAAGACACAATTCAGTAAAGGTTAAGCAAGAACCTCTAATATATTTAATATATCTAGCCAAACGCAAAAGCTTATCATAACCACAACCTCTCAGGTTGTTATCCTAAACTAATGTGTCAGTCAGTTTGATGCCTACATTGTTGCGAGCTTAGGAGATAAAGATGCAATGATCAGAACTGAATGAGTTTTTCTAATAGTTAATAGGTATTTTTACTTATCAGGAAATAAAAAAATCGAGCTCTCACTAAACCTTAATTTTCTCTAATAAACATTTTGGATCACGAGCTACAGTCCCTCAGACAAGGAAGATCAGCGGTATCAAACCAAATAACAGAAACCTTTGTGTACATCCAGCTAATTGCGGCCACCAAGGCCTAAAACATACTATACCAATTCTATTTCATCACCAAAAGAACTTAATTTGGAGGATTATACTCGATTGAAAAACACTAGTATAAGAGATCCAAGGCATAGCTTTATGCAGCACTTACAGAACGCAGGTCCCAACCAGGTAATTTGCCATATATTGATGCTTTACGAATTCTCTCTCGCTTTCCCTCCCAAAGTTCACCTGATAAGGCGTCTCCTTCCTTCAGCTTTCCACCATTGGCCTGGTGAATAACACAGAACAGAAATAAATAAAAGGTTCAACTTCTAGTACAACAAATGGAAAAGAAATTCTTATTTTATATTAAGCATGAATTCACCCTTGGTTGTGCATCCGATGAATCCTGACCAGCCCCTTTGAGAGGAAGGCCTGGAGGTGCTTCTCCCTTCGCTGCGGCAGCCTGCATAAGTGATTTGATTGAGGCTTAATAATGTATCGAGAAACAACACCAAATAGGACACATATAATGTCAATAAATTTAAATTCTAACCTTAGATGCCTAAATAACTAAATAGAATGTATAGAATGTCGGAAGGACAATAGCAAGTGCATGCTCTAAAAACATCGACCCAATTGATTATCAGAATTAAGTCAACTATTCCAGAGGATTTATCAGATAAAACTTTTTCTACCGTGAAATTATAGAAGTAGTTGCCTCTTAAAAGTTATAAATCAAGTAACACTCACCCGTACTTCCTCCATGGCAACAGTACTTGGAACACGACGATGTTCCTTTTTACGAGGGACTGATGGATCAGGAATACTTTCCATTGTAAGTCCTGGGTCCGCCGTTACGACCACCCTTACCCATTCAAGATCAGTGTCCATCCCAGTCCTTGGAGCCTCATCCAGAACATCATCCAATGGATCGCTCGATAATTCAAGAGCTGAAGTACGATTCTCCAGTGACAGACTTACATTGACAAGTTTCACCTTCACCTCTGACTTGGGAGTCATTGCTTGATCAATTGCTTGGGCAGTGGATAGAGACATTCTGTCAGCACTGTTGCGATAAACCTCCTGAGTAGTCCATAGTGGATAAGCCCATGGAGGTGGCTTTTGCAAGAATGCGTCACCGTTTGCCAATGGAATGCCCCCTTTAGATAGCTTTTGGGAGTTAGATGTATCTTTAGCACTGCCACAACAAATTTCAGAAAACAAAAAGAAAAAATGGAAAGAGTTATAAAAGATAATTTCCTATTTAAAGCAGTAGATTAGTATACTTTTACAGCTATTTTACCTGGGTGTTTCCGCTTTCAGAACTTCTACGGAGATCATGTATGGCGCCTTTTCCCTAGAATTCAAAAGAATGGATTCGTCTTCAGGAATATGGACCACACGATAAACTCCTCTCCCCATAGGAAAACAGATCCCTGGAAGATAATTCGTTATAAAATTCAGTGTCTGATAACAAAGAAAATTACCACAACAGAAACAATGTAGACGAAATACAAATAAGAATCCGATAATGCATTCAAAGCCTGAAACTTAGATTCAAAAAGATTTGACCACATGATTCTTTCAAGGGAACACATGTCCAAGAAATTCTATACAGGAGAGGAAAATGTAACGATAAAAGAGAAACACAAACGAAAATAAAAAGATTCTTCAAACAAGAGTGGAGGAACTGCACTATGTTCAGAAAACCTATTCAGCGAAAACAACTACCACTACCTATCATACATCGGACATATGTGTGCAACAGAAATATTATATAAAGGACATACTTCATGTTATGACAAGCAACAAGATTTAGTTCTCGCGAACATAAACAGGGCTATAAAAGTTCACATACTATTTTAAAGAAAAGCATACATGGCCAACACAATATACTTAAGCTACAGTGTAGAGAAAAGATCCAAATTAATAACTATTCGTTAAGATCGAATATCAGAAAATACCTCCGGTGGTTTCAGCTTCCGATAAATGAAAATTGATCTCTGCAAGAGACTAGAATAAAAACCAAAAAAACTAAATTAAAAAAAGAGATATGAGATCTAGTCGATTGCTACAAAGATGAAAATTGACAACTTAAAATTAAACATTAATATGAAAATTCAAGTATAAAGGATTACCTCCCGCAGAGCAATCTTACGATCTTCAATAGGAAAGATATCTACCAAACCATATGATGTTTCACATAAAGCTTGTACAAACTCCAACGACTCGTGGTAAGCCCCTTTCCTGAACTGTGATGCAGTATTGTTTGGTAGCGGAGGCTTACCAGATGGAGTATCACCCCTCTGTTTAGGTGAACCTGGCCGTTTCTGCAATGGTTCCAATACGAAAAATTGATATGAGCAGAGACAAGCAAAAATTTGTGTCAAGTAAAAATTACAAGACGTAGGGATATATGAATGTAAATAAATCTGAAGTTATGGATTTGAAGGGAAGGAAATGTAACAAGTATTTGCAATACAACAAAAACACCAAAGACCAAGTCAAAAGAGGCCAAACCTCCTTGTGTTTTTTTGATCCAAACAGCTCAGAATCTTCAACAGATTGGTCGCGATCTCTGAACAATTTGCGGAAAAAGTTTTCTGCCCCAGGACTGCTTTCAACTAAGCCATTGCTGCTATTTTCATTTTCTGAAGTAGGTTTTGCATCTTCGGGATGTATACGGAATAGTCGTTTGAACAGAGAAAATTCTGGAGATTCGTCACCCTCGCTTTCATTCCCATCATCGGCCTTGACAATATCTTTCTTGTCATCAGGTTTATCCTTAAATAATTTTTTAAAAAACCCCTCCCTTTCATCCTCCGCTCCAGATTTATTATCGGTCGACACTGTTCCATTGGTCTCACTCTTTTCAGTAGCAAGTTTTTTGTCATCAACTTTTTCCTTGAAAAGTTTCTTCAGGAACCCTTCTTTGTCCTCCTCATCCACTGCTTTAGAACCTGTGTCTTCCTCAGATTTGCTGTCACGGAATAGTTTCTTGAAAAAGCCTTCTGAGTTTGGGTTAGACTCCTCGTCCTCGTTTTTATTCTCCCGTAACAACCTCTTGAAGAAACTTTCTGAATTTGCAGCCAATTCCTCTTCATCTCCCTTATTATCTCGTAAGAACCTCTTAAACAACCCATCTGAACTCGATGTCAATTCTTCGCTTTCTCCTTTACTACTCAAGAGCCTCTTAAAGAACCCCTCAGAACTGTTTGTTATGTCCTCTTCTTCTGCTTTATTGTCTTTCAAAAGGCGCTTAAAGAAACCCTCTGAGTTCGGTGTTGGTTCATCACCCTCACCTTTGCTATCCCTCAAAAGCTTCTTGAAGAATCCTTCCTTTTCACTCTCTTCATCATCTTTTTCAACTGACTTTCTAAACATTAAAGCATCTCTTACTTTTGGACTTGGTATAAGTTTCTTAAAGATCTTATTGTCCTCAGAAACTAACTGACTACCATCATCTTGCACGTTGGTCCCTGGCGAAGGAGAGAATGACAAACACTTCTGGGTGGGAGGAGATAACTTTAACGAGAAGAGCTTCTGTTTCGATGACAAAAGTCTATTTAAGACTTGATTCTTGCTCCCTGGGGTTGAGACATCATTCTGTGGACGCATCAGAGGAGACCACTCACCCATCAAAGTAGCTGCAATTTGGCACTTCTCTTGAATCCTACTAATACCTTCATTATCGTCAGAATCCTCCAGCTCAGCCAACAAAAACCAATGCACTTTAAGTGCGATTTTCAGTGACTTGGCACAGATGTCTATTACAAACTTATCAAGAGATGGGCTTGGTTTGTGCACCATCATATAGCAAATCTGGAACAGATAACTCTCAATACCGGATAAAGGAAGTGTATACATCCTATTGCATAAGTAATCCCTAACACCGGCATGTGGGTGCTTGTACAGATAACTAACTGCAATCCACTCGCAGAAGAAAGCAGAATCGAAAAACCTGATAAGCCAACCATTAGAACCTGTATCGCCGATGATATTATTATGTGAGGTAATCTCACGAGGAGACTCGGCTGAGTCTCCTCGGACTAGAGATAGAAACCGTCCCATCGGCATTTTTCCCCCTTGATCAGCCAAGCATAGAAAGCCCTAGCTCGTCAACGCAGATCATCCGTCGAGAAGACAGATCCAGACGAATTTTCGACAAAATCTGACACAGATAAAAACCTAACGGAGCTTCTGTCTCTCTCCGATAACTAAACCCTAGGAATATCCGTAAAACCTTAACTTAAAAACCTAATAGCCTCTCTATAACCACCAAAAGCTCAAAATCCCAATGCCCCAATAACGAAATTTTGGTTTCACAATGCTAAACTTTCCTACGCAGTCGCGAAAAACCACACCCAAACAGAGATTCCTCGTATCCTACTAAATCCAATTGCCGAAAACCAAAGGCGATTGGAAATTTCTCCAGAAACCAAACTAAATCTCAAACCAAGCGATCAGCTAATCAAACGATGATCCCGTTCTTCCTGCTCTTTGAAAATTTCTGCTTCAAAAATCAAATAAAATTCAGAGGAGAAACAAGTAGCCGAACCAGCCGGAGTAGATCGCCGTCGTCTCTGGTAGCGTGAATACGGTCGTCGTCCTCGGCTGTTGGTGGCAGACCGAGAGAGAGAGAGATAGGAAGTAATTATTGTTTGGCAAATACTTTGAAATTATTTTAAACTTTTGTGAGTTTTTAATTAATTTTAATTTTGGTATTTAGTAATTAGCACTGCCTAATTATTTATTAAGTACTAATTAAAATTTTGATTAGGCGAGGGAAAGGATCTAACGTGCACTGGAAAGTCCACGCGATCACAAAGTTGAAAATGTTCGTGGGAAACAAACGTGTTTTGTCCACAACGCACATTTTCTAACAGTTGATTAATCATTTTTACATTTTTATCCTTAAAGTTGATTCTCTATTAACATTGAGATTTTGAAATTTGAATCTGATAAGCTATTCACATGAATAAAACGGAAACAATAATCTGAGGAAAAGGAGAAAAACAAAATTATCATTCTTCCACAATGTCACATAATTCACCACGTAAAACTTGATTCTGGACTAAAAATCTGACATTATACGCCAAAAAATTTACTTTATGATTTAAAATTTTTGAGATCCATACTGAAAAGCATATTTTGAAAAAAATCCTGTCTTAAAAACTTTTCTACGTAAAGGAGAAAAATAGGCCATGGAAAAAAATTATCTAGCATCTTAAGAAATTCTGAAAAGTTCATCTGAAAATTCCACCTCCAAATTCTTAAAATACAAATGATATGTATGAAAAAGAGAAAAACTTCGTCTGATGCTTTGTGCTTTCATATCTGTATCATCAGGATAACAGTACCATCTCAACCCGAACTCTTTCCAAAAAGCATACACCTGTGCTACTGCATTTTGTCTTACACAATATTATTAACCAATAACAAAACTATTATTAAGGGTTTAAAAATTTGGACTATATCGAATTCAAATAGTAAATTTTAATAATTCATCATCTTCATTCTTCATGTTTTAATAATTATTTTGTGTAGATACATAGAAGTTCATCAATTACCAAATAACCATCGATATTTTCTTCAAATTAGAGAATTAAGACCATAAGAGAAGAAAAAACCATCATGGAATAAGCCAGAACAAAAGACAAATGTGCGACATAAGTAATAAGATGAAGTAGTAGAAGAATAAAAGCTAATAAGAGAAACCGAAATGGTCTCAAAACAGACTCTCCAAAACACACATCATAATGTTTTAATAACTCTAATAAAAACCCTAAACCCATTTCATACAGCCGAATCTAACTGGTGAAACAAAGCCTCAGGTTCTTTTACATACTGAAGAACATCAATACGACGCTGAATACGGTTGTGATCGAAATCGGAATCAAAGACGATCCGTCATTCCCTGGAGATGGGTTTGGTGCTAATGTTCCAGCTGACTCTGGTCCTGCTGCAGCAGCTCCTCCTGGACCCATAGCCATACCTGCAAAAAAATCCGTTCCAAATTCGACAAATCATACAAAAAGACAAAAGATGATCCAAGTTTTATTATGAATGTTAGATCTTCCTTTACACCATTTTCCGATTTTTGACAGAATTACAAAGACAACTAATAGTAAAAAAACGAAGCACACAACAACAACAACCTGAAAACCAGCAAATTAGACTAACAAAAAAGAAAGACCAACTATGAAAATGAAAACAACAAGACAAATATATGCGAACAGCAACAGATACATTTGTTTATGTCTTGTAATATTTATGATCCGATATTTACAATTTAGGTGTTTTGAAGTCTAGATTAATCATTTTCTATGTAAGAGAAAACCCAGAAAATTAAAAACAATTGTGTTTCTGAGCAACATTTGACGATCTATGTTTAAATAATTTAAAGTTGATATTAAAAACATAAATAGAGACAAAAGATAAGTTCAACAAAGGAGAAAGACAAAATATACCTGGAGCCATAGTAGGAGCAACAGACACTGCAAGAAACAAAACAAAAAATTCAAAATTAATCAACAAAATAAACAAAAAGAATCTCCAAATTCCAATCTCAAATAGTTTCAAAAATTCCCACAAAAAAGTGGATCTAAGAAGCTGCTCAAAACAAAATTAGATCTATACAAAAGGAAGAGATCTAAAAGGAAAAACAAAATCGATGAATCTTACATCCACAATTAGCAATAGAAGGAGCATGAAGTTTGCATGCAGCAGGAAGAGTAGAAGCTTTAGTGATATTCAAAGTAACACCAAAAGAAGCACTACTCTTAAACGCTTCACAAAGACATTGAGCATCAGTTTTAAGAACTGTCTTAAGCCCAGAGCAACAAGTTCCTTCAGGTTTAGACACAGTGCCTCCACTAGATACAAAGGATAAACAATCAACCATGTTGAGTATGAGTGTTGAACAGTCAACAGATGGTGCTGGTGCTGCTGAATGATGGTGAGATGCAGCGAGAACTGAGATTGAAGATGAAATTGAAAGAAGAACGATGAGAAGGAACGATGAGAGAGTAGCCATTGTTGTTTCTCTTTGCTCTGAGATTGAGGAGATGGTGAGT